>JAMKCH010035963.1:0-100960 GCA_023653785.1 Ophioderma brevispina
TAACGCATGGGCTGGAATCAATGAAAGTGCCGTAAACAATATCAATGTAATGAATTAATTATAAGTGTCCATCATTCTGATTGATATTTCAATGCATTTGATATGACAAAACTTTGGGACCCTCTCCCTCTAACATACAAACTAAACCCATCTTTTACATGAGATTTCACTAGACTCCAACCACTTCGGTAAAATCTGAAGTCCTATACTTGTATTATCTGAAGTAGAACGTGAGACGCGCGCGCTATACCAGTGCCGGCCTTTCAGTGCAGTCTGGCGTGTGCTTTGCCTAGCGCGCGCTGAAAGTCGGCACAAAGTATAGCGCCGCGTTGTTACTTCATACTTCGAGATGGACAGAGTGAGTATAGAGATAATTAGCGATTAGGCCGCAGACCTTTAAAGGTAGGGGGACAATATAAATGCAACAATTTCAATCTTATCCTTAAAGTCGACATAAATACTTGATCTCATTGATTAAACAGGCTAAATAATATCTGTATGTGTGTTAAAGAAATTGACAAACCACAATATATTTCTGTATTGTGTGATGATTCGGTATTAGCGCCCTACTTAACATTACATTGAAATCTCTGTGTGTGATGATCTTTGCATCTGTTGAAAAGAGACTCCTGTCTTTGTGAGAAATGGTGACCACTACCAGGAAGTCTTTCAAAGAGGTTAGTTTTGGTCCTAGTCTTGCGTGGTCAGCAGCCTCTCAGGCAAACTGCAGAAATTCAGAATTCAACTATAGTCCCGTAATAATTGTTGAAACAAGGTACACAGTTAGACTTGTGAGACCTGTACACAGTTCTATTTTAAATCGTTTTTGTGTTTGACGCGCTGTCTACAAGTAGTGAGACTTCATGCAAACACACGCAGGAGTTCAAACAATTATTACTCGACTATATACTGTGCACTGCAAGACTCTGCACTGCCTTGATGAGCATTGGAATGGTAGCTAAAACTGTAGCAGCTGGTCTAATTGACTGATTGAGTTTGTCTGTCGTTATTTGTAGGGCCCATAGATGAAATGGCCCTAGAAGGCCTAGACTAGGACCATGGGCATGGGGCAGTGGTCTCTTAGACTAGGCCTGCTGAACTTGGTTGTTTTTAATTTTGCTTTGGCCATGTCTAAACTTGGCTATGCTTATGGGACTAATCCAGATTTAGATTTACTTTAAGCTTAATTACCAACTCTTTCATATTCATGTCTACCATAGACGTAAAATCCCAGGGAGGATGGGGGGGGGGATATATATCCCCCAATATTTTAATGAGGGGGGATTGTCAATACGATCACCCCCCCAATGTTGATGCCCGTTTATGCGTTTTTGACAATAATAACATCTATTTTAACATAATAAGTTTAAAAAATGGCAAAATTTTCGCGTGCTTCGCGCGAATTTTGTTTCTAATTCCAATTACATTTAGCGGATTTAGCTATAAATGGCAAAAATTGGGAGCGCGAGAAGCGCGCACAGTATTAAGGGATCTTTTCAACAACCCCCGTTTCATTCATAAATTTCATAACCATCTCCCAATGTCAAAAAGAAATTACGCCTGATGTTACTAATGTTATAATCCCTGTTTGTTCTAAGCAATACAGAAAATACCTATGGATGGGTGCTTGTATCTCTTTGGCTACAGCCTCAAGTAATATGGCACCCAACCATAGGTATTTTCTTTTAAAAAATGGGATAACTTAACATATTGTTCTGATTGGCCTATAAACAATAAATAAACAAAACATGGTTAAAAAAAAATGGGGAATTTGAGAAAGCTCCTTCCTGGGAAAGTGGTCATTTGGAGGGAAAACTTGGCCATTGGATGGAAATTTATAGATATAGTGGGAAATCTATGTGAAATGCGCCATGTCTTACTGGGAAATTGGGTCATTCCATGTCAAATCACCTAGAGTACAGGTGATTACCTCAGATTGTAATAAAAGTCCATGAAATTGTTCCTCTGTGGCTATAATGAACCCCACAGAAAATTTAAGGTCAATAGTCCAAGCCGTTTCGAAATTACGGCCTGTTGAAAATCACTCGGGGACCCCCTTTTGCCGAATCGCGACGGAGCGGGAGCCTCCAGTGGTGATTTTTCATTTCAAAGATGCCTATCTTAGAATGGAATTAGGGGGTATCAAGCTGAAAATTGGTACTTTTTTAAAGTATACTTTGCCCATTTCTTTCAGAATCAGCAATTTTAGAAGAAACGAGTATCTCATTCATTGTGAAGTTACCAAGCATCTGAAAACGCAAGTTTTAGATAGCGGATATTATTTTTTCCAATTTTCACAGGTTCCCCCCTTAGGGCACTGGTGCCCATATCAAGGATCCAGAGAATGCTCAAGTTGGTGTTATAATACCGGGCATTAATCTATACCAATAAAGGAGGAACAGCTAAAGAAAAAAAAAAAATCTTTTAACCAGGATATGGCGAGTGTAGAAATGGGTCCCACACACAACTTAATTCTTTAAAAAGCGCCCCTGTGGTGATGTGACAATGTCGAACAGTTATCAGGGTAATGAAAATTTACAACAGAGACAGATATACATTAGACCTTTTTAAGTATCAAATTTACCGCAATGTGACCTAAACTCCTTCCCATGGTCCGATGAGGATCCCAATTCTCCATAGACTTACACAGTTCAGACCACGGTCAATGCACTTCTGAATAAAGCTATATTTTCCGAACTGGGTATATCTCATGGAAATATGGTTAAAACCATGAAGGAGTTAGTCCATTTGCTGATGAAATTTGGACACGTATTAAAGGTCAATGTATATCTCTTCTCTGTTGTATAATTTCAACTAACTGAGTAAAGGTTCACGGTCAAACAAACCGCCCCCACAACGGGGGCGATTTTTAAAGAATATTGTGTGTAGGACCACTTAGGACACTCGGAACACCCACCCCCCGGGCACCCATATCCTTATTAAAAGTTGGCTTTAGCCCTGTTCCTCCCCTGGCGTATAGATATATACCCAGATATTACATACACCAAATCTAAGCATCCTCTGGACCTTTGATATGGGACCTGGCCACTTTGAGAAAAATTGAAAAAATCTTTTTGCTACCTAAAACTTGGTGGTTGGATGACTGTAAATTCCCCACATGGGGCAAGATACTCGTGTTTTTGAGGACAGATTCTTGAAAAGATTGGGCAGACGTTACTTTAGAGTACCAATTTTCAGCTTTCAGCACCACTTTTCAATCTAAGATAGAGTCTGAAAATCAAAAAATCACAATGTGTCGCGGTCGACTAAAGGGGGGCCCGAGTTATTTTCAACAGGCGTAATTCTAAACGGACTTGTTACTAGAGGGCTATAATTTCTGTAGATTAATTATACCATAGAGGAACAATTGATGGATTCATCAAAATATGAGGTATCACCTGGGGACTTCTGAAAATAGGTGATTTGAATGGAATGACCCAAATTACATTTTTTTCAACCTAAAATTAAAAAATCTATGCGAATGCCCAAATTGCCTTTTTTGGCCATCACACAGGGGCTTGTATTGTCATGCAGTGTAGACAAGTCCCAGGCTAGGAAAACAGCCTTTTGTCCGTCAAAGTTTTTTTGAGTAGTTTCCTCATTATTGAAACTTGACATTTTGAAATTAGACTGGGGTGGGGCCACCTGGATTTTTGCACTAATTCAAAATGGGCGTCAAAATGTGAAAGATAATAAAAGATGAATTAGATTTTAGCTGCCATCTCGGAGTTAGTTGAGCAAAAATATGGATAGCCATGGGGCATATTCAAAAGATTAATTGCAAATATCACGGGGCCTCCGTTCTAATTGTCCCGCGAACGATCGAAATGGGGATCTATAAAATGAGCAGGTCAGTTCGCTTCGTCCGTCGTGAATAAAAATGTAACCTATGGGTTATCGATTTATCTGGAGTTCTGTAAGGGCAAACAATGATTGATGTAACTTGGTGGACCGAAGCGGGCTGAAGAGTTTCCTCGACCTGATTAGATTTTGGGTGTAATTTTTTTTTTTAATTTTTTAGGTTTTTTCTTTTTTTAAATTTTATCTTGATAAATTGCCTGTCACCGCAAAAAACCCCATCTGTGAATTTCGCGCCGATTTTCAATCCGTGTTGATGTGACATCTAGAAACGGTTGATTTTGTGAGCCCCATAGTCTGTGTAAACTAATCTTGGCGACCAAAATGGAGTACACTTTCAGTCATAACTCCCAAACCACACCCTCCTTTAGCCTAAGATTTAACAGGGTAAATGTGAAAAATAGTAGCTTTCTTCTGATACCAAAATTTCGACCACTTTCCGGTAAAATCTGAGCTTCTGGGGACGAGGCATTAACGATCGGACCATGACCCTTTAAGTATCTGACATGTGCATAATTTATTCCGGTGCGTTCGTTCTCCCGTGATAAAATTGACCCAAATGTTGTCTACGATTTATCTGGAGTTCCGAAGGGCGACAATGATGTACATTGGTGGAAGGGAGCGGGCCGAAGAGTTCTTGACCCGATTAAAATTTGGGCATAAAATTGCTAATTAAGTATCCAATTTGCATAATTTATGAACATTTTCCTGCAAGGCCTGTTGTTACAAGTTTCTGGAGTTCCGTAACTCGTAAGGCGTATAATGATGTACCGTGGTGGGGAATGCGGGCTGAAGAGTTCTCAACCTGATTAGATTTTTAGGGCATATTTGGGCAAATTGAGTATGCAAAAGGATCTAGATATTCAAAATCAGATAATTGCTATATTTTTGACAGCTGTACATTTGGATACTCAAAATTCCTGCGTTTCACGAAAGCCCTATCAGGGGTCCCAATCTTTTTTTGCATTTGAAAGTAGGTGATATATGCGGCCAGCGGCTTAGGTATGCAAATGACTTATAGAATATGCGTACATTGCTATATCTCTGAAAAGGTACGTTGGATAGGCCAAAATTCTTTCGTTCCGCAACAATGAGACTACTCTGCCATAGGGGAGAGAGTGTTGGGGATGGGGGTTAGGTATTGCGTGGTGTTGGGGATTGGGTGGGTGTGGTAGGGTTTTGGCAAGGGGTGTTGGTTGCACAGTGTGTTGGGGAGTGGATGTTTGCATGGTGTTTAGGAGTGGTTGTTATGGGGTGCGGGAAGGGGTTGGAAAGTGTTGGGGAGGGGGTGGATGTGTTGGGTGAGGGTTGTGGGGAGGTTGGTAGGGTGTTGGGGAGGGGGTATGGTGTTGGGGAGGGGTATGGTGTTGGGATGGGTGGTTGTTGCGATGTGTTGTGGAGAGGAGGGGTGTTTGCGGGGTGTTTGGGGAAGGGCGAGGCATGTTACGGGCAATGGGTGGGTGTTGCGGGGTGTGGGTGTTTAGGGGTGTTAAGAAGGGGGTGGTGGGGTTGTTGCAAAGTGGTGGGGGAGGGGTTCAGTGGTTGGGCAGTTGTGGGGTATGGGGCAGTTGTGGGGTTTTGGGCAGTTTGATGGGGGTGTTGGGAGGTTGTGGGGTGTTGGGGAGGGGGTGGTGTTGTGGGGGTGTTAGGGTGGGGTTTGCAGGGTGTTGGGATGGGGTTGGGGTGTTGTTAGGTGTTGGGGAGGGGTGGGGTTTGTAGTTGCATTTATCACATGTTAGTGATCGCGATAACATTTCGGCGGGGACATATTTTCGCACGCGTAAATACAAGTTCGCCTTTTTTCGAATGGTTTTAATTTAGTTTCAGGATGATCAAACTGCTGAACAAAATTTGCAGAAAAAATTAGCAGTTTTTCCTGGCCTGGGACTGTCTAATTTATTCATGTCGGTTGTCACCCATACCTTTATCGAGGGACTACAATGGTACATCAATAATGAAGTATTTTGACCTTGGTCCCCGCCCATGACAACCCATGGGTCAAGTGATTAGGTCCCTGTGGATTTGACCTTTTTATTGATTGTCTTTTATTGACCTCTCAGTTCCTACCGGATGTGCTAAAAGATTTTTGAAGTTTACAACCCCCTTGTTTGACAATTTTACACACATTAAATAGGGTTTGGACCATGGTTACCCAAAATGGACCTCTCGACCCATACTTTTGTATATGAATCTCAGCCATTCATATGTATAAGACAATCATTTTTGGGTCATTCCATGCCAATATCAACAAATCGAGTACAGCATCACCTCATAGATTCTTTCCTTTTTGTGTATTGAAGAATTCATGAGAAACTAAATCCTGAAAATTTGCGCTCTGTACCTCTCCTCTTCGTTTTCATGCTACTGCAATTTTAAATTGGAGGGGTCTCCTCAACCATGTCCGGTGTGAAATTCAATATTCAGAGGGCCATAAGTAAAGACTACATCCCTCAGATCCTTTAAACTCGGCATTATGGATAACCTTTCGTTGGCAGATGGCAAATAGTTACAGAAAAATGCCCATGCCCCCAATCACCTTAAATAACAGGGGGTCAAAAATGACCCAAAAACCACTTGGACCATCCTTTGGGGGCCCATAATCAAAAAGTAAAGGATATAAACTTCCGAATTTGGGCTGGTGAAAGCTATCTTGAATACTGCCCTTGTGTACAATCTTATACTTATATCAGCTTTATTGGAAGGAGAATATAGCCTGTCGCAAAAGCAAAAAGTCCAAATACCCTTGACCCCCCTAAAAATCAATGTCAGACATTTTGCACAAAAAACCAAATTCTATGCTCTTGAAATATTGGTTTAGAGGGGCCCCTGCTGAAGTTGTGTGCAAAGTTTCAACATGGTGTCTAACTCCCTTATGTAGGTAAACAGGCTTAAAGAATCTAAAACTTTCAACTAATATCAGCCAAAGTTTCCATTGAAATGTAACACAAATTCTGAACTTTGCAACCGTGGGTATTCAAGTGCAGTTTTAAGACTTTGGAAAATCCAGTTTGACCTTGTATACTCTAACAATGAAATTGAAATCAATATCATCACTATTAGCCATTATCACCTGATCTAGGTATGGACCAAATTTTCAGCTTGGTGTCTTGTTTGGTAAGGAATTTATATACTTGAAATTATTCAATGAATTATATAGTAAAGTGAACTGTGCAAGTTAATACATACCCAGTTGGCAAAGTTTTTTTGTTTTCAGGTTTCCGTGTGTTTCATGGAATTCTTTCAAAACTGAATTACATGAAGTAGGCTTTTTGTGAAGACCATTTTACTTATAGAAGACCATTATTATAGAAGACAGCTATATCAACCACAATGAAACTTTGCGAAAATATTAAGCAAGGACCCCCTCAACATATATTTCAAGCAGAATTTGGTGCAGAATGTCTGACCTGGGTTTTTTAGGGGGCCAAGGCAAGGTCAAATTGGATTTTTTACCTTTTGCGACAGCTATATCTCTTCCAATGAAGCTGATTAAGTATATTTAACACAAGGGTAGTATTTAAGATTAAAGCTATCTCCCAGCCAAATTTTGTAAGTTTAATCCCTTTTACGTTTTTGACTGTACTGGCCCCCCAAATTATGTCCGATGTTTGGAGCCATTTTTGCTCCCCTGTTATTTTAAATTGGGGCAAGGTGCATTTTTCTCTGTTCACATATTTGCAATCTGCAGCAAAAGGTTATCCCGAATGGCCAAGTATTGAAGGATTTAAGTGGTGTAACTTCTTTACTTTGATGGGCCCTCTGAAAATATTGAATTTCACACCAGTACTGTTTTGAGGTGACCCCCCCTCAAAATTTTAAAATTGCTGTAGCGTGAAACGAAAAGAGGTCAGAGCTACAAATGTTTCAGAATTTTCAGTTTTCTCTGAATTATCTTTTTCAACATAAAACCAAAAAAGAAAGAACTCCATGAGGTGATGGTGTGCTCCATTTCTGTTGAATTGGCATGGAATGACCCTGTTTACATATACTTTAGTAAAGTAGTTTTTTTTTTTTTTTTTGAAGCGTAACAAAATTTGTAGTATTTTGAACCTTTGACTCCTAAACCATGGGTCATGTATGGGTCCATGATTGATTTTATTGACCTCTCAAGGCTACAGGATGGCTAAAAGATTTGTCATTTGACATTGTTTTAAAATTTATACACAGTGTTTGACCTTAGTGACCCAGATGACCCTTATGTTGACCTCATGTTGACCTCACTACCCATAACTTTTTAACGGACTTGTTGATCATTCGAACCTTTAAATCTTATGTTCGAGCCCCACTGTGGTCACGTGTTTGTGTCCTGGGCAAGATACTTATCTCAATTGCCTCATCCACCCAAAATCTGGGGAGCTGTTAGGGGGAAATATCACGATCTAGTGGATAGGCTTGAGCGCCTAACAGGCGGCCAGTCTAGATGAAACTTAAAATTATTCTGTGATAATTTCCCAGTAGGCAGGAAAATAAATGAAAGCGCTTGATCTTATGTAAAAGCGCATAATTCCTCCGCATTTATTTTATTTAGAGAGGGTTCTCAAGTCCAATTGAATAAGTCAACAATCAAGTCACATAACTGTAGTAATGATTCGGATGTGTTTTGAAGTATTTTGACCTTTGACCTGTAAAGTATGCATCCAATAGGTCATAATTGACTTTTTTGTATGTTTTTCTTTTATTGACCTCTCAAGTCCTACAGGATGGGCCTAAAAAGATTTTGCATTTGACCTTGTTTGATTTTTCCACTGTAATGAGTTTGATGCCCCACTATCTCTTGAAATCATCTTTAATCGGTGAGTTAAATCGTTTTTTTTAAAATAATTTTTTTTTTAATCACTGATTTTTTTTTTTTTATTTGAGAAATTGTTTTGTATTTTAAAATTCTTTATGCAGATTTTGTTTTATTCTATTTTTTTGCAATCCATTGTGTATGAGTATGTGTCCACTAAAATGTTAAGTTTTTTTCATGGGGGCAGCCCGCAGCTTAGGCCAAGTAAAATAAGTAACGAATTTCTCATCCAGGTTTATTTCAAAAAAAGAGGAGGCAGGGCTTTACTATTTACTATTTTTCATTTTGTTATGCTATTCTATTCTTTTTCTTTCCAAGATGGCCGCCAAGCTAAATATGGCTGCTCAGGGTAATAAAAATCACCATAGTTGTGCAATTTGAGTATAACTGGATGCATGCAGACATGCAACTGTGGATACAGCTTTCAGTCTTCTGAGAGACCAAATATGTTTTTTGACCCAAGATCAGTATTCTTGTGAATTTGCCATTTTTTGCCAAAAGTTTGTTCTACATCCTGTATAGCAATGTCAGTGTAGTGAAAGGCCATTTGGTGCCAAGAATGTTGATTAAGTCTTATAAAGACAATTTTCTCCCATTTAAAGAACTGTCAAACCCCCCCCCCAAGATGTTTTCTTTTTTAAAAGAAAAACATGTATGACATGAAAAGTTTGATGTTAAAGTCAAAACCTTTTTAAAGGACTCAAACTTGAAAAAAGCTATTCCTATGTACATATGAATGCGTCCCATGAGATAGAGCTCTTTAAAATCCAGCGGTTTACAGAACAAAACTGAAAAAGAAGCTCCACGTTCGAAAGCCCCATTTAAGGAATGTCAGTAGAAACTAAGTCAATATTTTTTATATCACATGAAAAAAGAAAAACTGTCTAAAAATTTAAGGATCATAACTTGAAAACTGAGCTTTCTACAAACAGATGCACTAGAGGAGCTCTTTAAAAGAGACATGAGGAGAATTTTCAGGAAGAAGAGAAGCGCCCCCATTTTTCTCGAACCACCGTTTTTATCCCTATTGGAATGCTTATATGTACTATGAACTGCATCATGCAGTAGTAGCGCTCTTTTAAAAATACAACTTTCCAGAAAAATCGACAGAGTTCCGCTCGTCTGACAGCCATTTAAGAACTGTCAGTAGGAACTAAGTCCATAGAGTTTTTGAAACTAGTATTAAATCCGTACTACTTGGCATGTCTGGCAAGTATGCACAATATGATTACTTTGCCCACACATAACGATGAACCTGACATGCGAATAGTACACTTGTGCATATAGTAAGGTACGAGTATTGGTCAAAATCATTTTATCCGAAAAAAAAAATGTTATTGTTGCGGTTGCTTTTTGGATTTTTTGAAAATAGCAACATAACAAAAAAAACCCCGGTTCTTTTGGAGGCGTCAGTAAAAAATCGGAGAGGGCGGGGATGAGCAACTTGTTGTGTTTTTAATTGGCCTTATAAGTCTTTGAATATTTAGCGAATAGCGAGCGAGGAACAGCATTGAACTGCAAAATTCTAATTTTGCGCCTATATGAGAGTGGCGTGGCGTCTAGCTGTTTTAGAGAGCTTGCCTTTGGACAAAATGGTCCCCGGTTCAAAATCGCAGTGGGGCAGGTACTTGCTGGATTTATTCTAGGTACTCAATTCTGGATTTATTTTAGAGGAGCTATTGATTAAAATCAGAATTGCACTCTCTCCATGATTCATTTTATATGGGCAAATGAACCATTGTGATTGAAAGCTTCACTGTACCCATTGTGTATGTTGGTCTCGTCAATGTCGGATGGTAGACAGCAGGGCGCTGATTAGCTGCTGCCATTGTAAGTTGCGTGTCTCTGTCTAAATAAGTTAATTAAATAATTTGTTAAGCGCTTGTGATACTGGTTATCTTGTAAAGAGCCGCTATTATTAAATGCCATGCATTAGTATTATTATATATATCATAATATAACTTACGATCTTTTAAATACAGTGGCTCGATAATTTTTCAAACTCAATTGAAACGTGATTTTTTTTACAGCTTGATTTAATTTAACATTTATTTTCTGTTGATGAGTCACCAACTCCTCCGCTTGGGAACAGTGTGAAATGAAAGTTGTAAATTTCAAGATTATAATTTGGGTGGTGTGGAATTAAACTTTGTCGCTTTTTTAGAACAGACTATCATTCTCCTCTAACTCTGTCCAGCGTGAAGTATGAAGTAGCGACGCGGGCGTTTAAATTCTACCGACTTTCAGTGCACGCGTAGCAAAGCACAAGCGCACTGCAACTGAAAGGCCGGCACTGGGTGGCCACTGGGTATACGCGCGCGTTCGTACGTCAACTTCAGACAAGACCAAAGTATACAGAGATAACAGCAAATCATATTTGTGATTTCCTAATGATAGGGTCTATGCTATTGTTGTTCAGATTATCCGTATGTTTGGGCCGCTAGGAAAGACATTGTTTGGCAGAGGCAGCGAAACAGAAAGGTTGCAACACTTTTTTCTGCGTATCTTGGTCAACAGTTTTCTCTCATCAGAATGCTGAGAGATACATTCAACTTTTGTTTGGAAATTAAGATAGTGAGTATATCTGTGTGTGTGTAATTGCTGTGTGAATGATGTTTGACATGAATGGTTTTTGACATAGTATGCAAGTTAGAAAATTCCTTGCATCTGTTACCTGGAAGTACGAAGCTCAAATTTTATTTTTAGTTATTATTTTTGTTTGCACTCTGCTGAAAAAACATGTTGGTGCAGAATCATTTGTATTGCAGAATAAGTTCTGAAAAGTTCTGAAATTCAGCTGAGTAGTGAATCATAATGGAAATGTACCTTTCTTTTTCTTGTGTTTTTTTTCCATCAAAATTCTGCTGAGCTCTCCTGGGTATGTTGCAAAATCTGATGCATTTGCAGGAATATTTTCCCAAGCTGCCCCTGCATCTGAATAATGACCTTAGTAGTGAACCTGATGTCAAAAGCTCTCAGTCACCCAAAAAGAAGTCAGATGCAAGATACAAGCTCAATAGAATGGTACATTGTATATCAAGCCACTATCAGTGATCCACCCGAAAGTGTCAAAATATTTGAAATTTGCAGGAATAGCTTAAAAGTGAAGGATAATTCCGTAGAATTCTTGTAAGTTATTTTTTGGAACTGAAAAATTGACAGTGAAAAAAGCAGCAGTGTTCAAAGATTTGAATCCCCATTCAATTACGTGGTGTAGTAAGCATCCGTACGGACAGTTATAACTAAAATATGCAATTTTGTGCTTATTTCAACTGCTTTTGGTCCTATCATTTGTAGGGTATGTTAGGATACCTATTCTTGTTACAAATATGCAAAAATCTGATTTTTGATGATTTTTTTTTGATTTTCTGATTGAGCAAATCACTGATAGTGCCTTTAAGACCTCAATACTTGGTAATTTTAGCATAGCCATATTAAAATGCAACCAAAACAAATCCCTTTCTTTGGTTTTGCATTTCAGAGGCAAACTATAATTGCGATCATGATGCAAGAGGATTATGGCCCTGATGGATGGCTTGGAGTGGTAACCACGATCGGAAGAGGTGATAAAATAAAGCATGCCCTACCTCATAGAATAAATAGGAAACCGGGGAGAATACACTATGGCAATCTGAAAAGAATCAAATAGACTGCAACATAATGAAACTGCTGTGACTATCTACATAGGGATTATTCTACAAATTTCAGTGCCATTAGCATTTGAAGACTGCATTGGAAGCTAGAGGTACTTATTTATTTTTTATTTATGTCTTATTTAGTCTGGGTAGATCATTCAGTGTTTAGACACTGATTTCCAATGATGCCCAGGGAACCAGGACGAGTTGGGACAGCCAGGGGTTTTCACCCTACTCTTATCGAAACTGACTGCGATGTCATATACAGGCGTGATTTTCCATGTATATGGGACCGACGGCTTAACGTCCCCTCCGAAGGACGGGGTATTCTCATGGTTCGTTTGCCCAACTCCAAATGAACCACGGGGAGAGCGGAATTCCAGTTTTAATCAATACTTCTTACAAATCAAATCCAGAATTTAGTACCCAATTAAATCCCAGCAAGTGGCCCCGCCGGGGCTCGAACCGGGGACCTTCTGCACCAAAGGCGAATACCCTAACCAATGCGCCACGCTCTCCTACTTTCTCCTACTTTATACTTTCTATACTACTAAAAAATGAGATGTCTGTCTGTCTTTCCAGCTCAGCATTTCGTTATGCTTTGACATATGGGGCTGATATTTGGCATTAAGGTAAGGGAGGACGGTGTGATGTTATGTGTTTGTTATCAGGGTTTCAGAGTGAACCAAATGGTCAAAAGTCATCTAGAGGTCAATTTGAATAGAAATGCCCAATAGCGCCTGTCTGTTCAGCTTATCACTTTGTTATGCTTTGACATACAGGGCTGATATTTTGCATGATGGTAGGAGAAAACAGATTAAAGTTTGTTATCAGGGTTTCAGAGTGACCAAAAAGAGCAACTAAGGTCATCTAAAGGTCAATTAGCATGGAAATGCCTTATGACCACCAAAGTTGGTCAAAATGACCACTGAACTGAGCACAGAAGAAATCTGAGGTCAAATACAAGAAAGCACTGTCATTACCCAGTGAGGAAAATTGAACAATCTGTTGAATGTAAAATATACAATGAGACGCAACGTTGGCATGCACGCGTGAATGTTGAAAACGTAGTACGACATGAGCGCACCAACCTTCAATATGAAGTGTGTAATACCCTGTCTAAATTGTGATGAAATTGGGTAGATTTCAAAAATTTTCTTTCAAAACATGTTGTAAAATTTACACTGGACTTTGCCTTTATTTTACATTTCAAACAGGTGGACCGAGACAAGGATTTGATTGTATGTGTGAGAATTGGAAAAGTGACTGAACTTTTTAGAAATTGAGCATCGTAAACGTGACAAGGAGAAACATATAGTTTGATTCAACTTTCAAAACAAGAGGATTGGACAAGGATTGAGATTGCAAAACAGAGTATGACGTGAGTGCACCAATCTCAAAAAAATTTCAATATGCAGTGCATGTGTAATACCTGGTCTAAATTGTGATTTGAATCTGTGCAGGAACCAATGAAATAACCACAGCTGTTCAATGAATATTCTTTCAAAAGATGTTGTAAAATTTACACTGGACTTTGCCTTTATTTTACATTGAAACAGGTGGACCGAGTTAAGGATTTGACTGTATGTGGGAGAATCAGAAAAGTGGCTGAACTTTTTAGAAATTGAGCATCGTAAACATGACAAGGAGAAACACGTAGTAGAGAGGATGGGGCAAGGATTGAGAATGAGGATGCAGATTGAGGATTTGTGAAGGTGACAAAAAGTGAACTTCGTAAAACACTTGAATGGTGCAAACATTACGATAAAGCTAAGAAAGATTTGCTTTCAAAACCAAGACATTGCATGATGGGAGAAAGATTTAAATGCAGATGGAGGATTTGGGAAGGTGACAGAAGGTGAGCTTAGTAAACTTGAACATTGCAAGGCTGTCGTATAAGATAAGACACTATGCTAAGAAGAGACATTTCTTCTAACACAAACACATGGGCAAGATAAGAAAATGGAAGATGCTTACAAAACAAACATAGTGTTGATAGGACAAGTACTTAAATACATTTATATTCTAATGTGTATATACATCTAGAATTTGGGAAGGTGAGAGAAAGTGAACTTGCAAGCATGCTACGACAAACACAAAGCGTTGATGGGACCAGGATCTATTCGGTTTGGTGACAGAAAGTAAACTTTGGAATCCTGAACATTGCACAGGAAGACGCAAAAAAGAGTGTGGGTGGAAGCAGGATTCAAATGTACATGGAGGATTTGGAAGAGTGACTGAAAAGAGAGATGACGCTTTAAACACATAGCGCGGACATGTCAAGGATATCAATGGACATAAGAGAGAGAAGATACGCAAAATTCTTCCGCCCACAAGCCCACATGCATATTGATCACAACGCTGGATTACGTACGTCATTTATTCAATTACCATCTCTACAAATCAAAATGCAAGATACAGTAGGTGAGATACATGGTGGATGAAAAGGATCAATTAAAAGCCATCAAATGAAGGCCCTTGATTGTTTGTAAGAGCACGTTGGAGCAGGGGTTGACACTTGGTACTTGTCGTCTTTTTGCTCCTTTACTCCACAATATGGCCTATGGAAAAATACTAAGTTCGCGCATACCAACAAATTCATGGTCCCTCCGTAATTAATTTAACCTTGTTTTAATAGAGTCATGTACATACATTTGGATCCCTACAATAACGAACTTTGTATTGGCAAGACTAACTATAATACAGTGGCCGTAGCGAGGGGGGCAAAAAGGGGGCTGCCCCCCCTGTGGGAAATCTTGCCCCCCTCTTGGCCCCCCCATGACAAATTAGTGATTTACATAGGCGATATCTATCTACATACTAAACAAATTTAATATATGCTTGCCCCCCTGAAATACATGTGCCCCCCCTTTGCCCCCTCCCCTGAAAAAAGCTGCTTACGCCACTGTATAAATGCACCCTCAATGAACATAGGGCCCCCTTTCCCATTTAGGGGGTTGGTACACTAAATGTTTCAATGGTTAATTTTTTTTTTTCAACGCACATTTCATGATTCTTTCTTTGTCAAATTTGATATCTTAAAGATCAAATTGTAGCTCTCTTTAATATTCTTTTGATTTAATTCAATCCATTTAGATGCAATCCGATTATATATTTTGTACAGCTCTGCATCTACATATTTGGGTCCTTCAATGAAAATCCCTTGAATAAGTGCAATTCCCAGCGATTTGTTTTTTGTAATAATAACATCATTCAACTCGTATATCCTATATTAATAGCAATGCAGAAATGACAGCTTTATATAACAACCAATTTAAATTTATTACGTTTTAAAAAGTCCAAATATGATCACTATTTTTCGGCCAAGTAGTGTTATCTCAGGTTTTATTTTTGGACTTTTTATGAATGTGTTCCACCCCCTTAAAATCTAAACCGAGCCGTTATAGCGCCCCCTTAAAAGCAAGGCCCAGGGACCACCGTTTGTCGACAAGTGTCATCTCCTGACTTTAATCCTCCTTGGTTGGAGCCACTCAGAGAGTGCATGTGCCTTAATCCACCCTGGTAATGCATGAATGCCAGAGCAGGCCAATTATTTGGACTGCATTTTTTCTTTTTCCCTACAAAATCTTTTTTAAACAAAATCCACAGTACTTGGTAGTATTTTTGCAGTATTTGTTTTCAGAATTGTGGATATTCATGATGATTTTAAATACTGAAATTGTTACTTGCAGCTTAAAGTCCATGGACATGCTTTTAAACATCCTTCAAATTACCACCAAAAATGGTTTTCTTCATAGTATGTATTGGTATCATGTAAAATCTGCCAATGAAGCAGTAATGATAAACCGTATATTTGATAAAAATTGGGCATCATATCATGTGTTTTGGACAGCTTTCAAGCAAATTCCAAAATGAAAGTGATTATCGCGCTGGCAAGCGTGACCCATAAGTGACGTCCGAGTAACAAATACGCGATACGCATCTTGATCGTCATCGTGGAACGAACGTTCGCGTGGCCCAGTTTTCTTGCATACGAACACCAGTTGACTTCTCGTGATATGCGTCGTACGGTTGTATCATATATGCATATTTTTCTTGATTTGGTGCCTTAAACTTACGATAATATCGCTGTATTGTCGACGGGTGCCCAGCGGCGACGTATACGACAAGGAAATCATAACATAATACTTAAGTTTTCAGCAAACAACCGACAAGGAGAGACCAGAGTGTGGCGTGAAGCCCACGCCCGGGAGCCCATGTGTGCATGAGCTTTGTTTTACCACTTTTTACTCTGACGTCATTTAACGGGGTCAAATCCACCCCCAGCATCTTGATACGCGTTTGCGAAAACAGGAGAAGGCCCTGTCAGTTTGGGTATATTTATCCTTGAAATTTAACACTTTCCGGAGGTTCACTTTTAAAATCTGTGTTGCGATATGATCAGGATACTGTTGAGGTACGAAAATGTAAGAAATTAAGAAATGTCTACTCAGCCGTGTCCATGGACCTTTAAAATGGCAATTTTTTTGGAATTTATCACCAAGTGAGACTTGTTCTTTATACAATGTTGCTGATGAAAGGATGATTTCAAATCAATCCCACAATGCAAGGTTTAAAAGTGATTCCTTGTGGAGATTATAATTTTTGTGTGGTGCCACACAGCTCATTAACCCATGTGCATATATGACTGGAGTTTTTGGAATTGAAAACATCAGTACCCTTTTGAAAGACTGAAAGACATTGAAAATGTGTTAAAATATAATCTAGCTAGAAAATCTAAATCATCTCAGAAATTTTGATTGGAATTTAGAATGCAACAAACTTTGTAGTGTCAGTCAAGCTTTGGCGAGAAATGTTGGTTTAAAGGCACTATCAGTGAATTTGCTAAACCAGAAAATCAAAAAAAAATAAAAAAAAATCAAAAATCAGATTTGTGCAAATCTGTAATAGGTATAGGTATTCTGACATACCCCACAAGCGTTTAGACTGGAAGCAACCTATAAGGACAAAATTGGGTATTTTAGTCATTACTGTCTGTACGGACACTAATTGCAACACATAATTTCTTTGAACACTGCTGTTTGCTTCCTTTTCTGTCAATTCCTCATTTGCAAAATATAACTTATCCTTAGCTATTTTCTGCAAATTTTAAATATTTTGACTCTTTCGGGCAAATCACTGATATTGTCTTTAAATGAAGTCATGGTTGCATAACTACATGACCCAAACAACCAAGTCTTGCTTCATGTAACTATACTATGGCTCATAATTTCTTGGACATGTTGCTAAGTTCACCCACTTCCTTTCAAAACAATGTATTGTCAGATTGCAGGTGTAGGCTCAGTTCGTGTAAGAGACCATGTGTTTACATCATGAGCTTTAGTGTAATATATTTTGTTAGTTTTTGTGTGTGTGGAAGAGTCGCACATCATGCTTTCAGGGTATACTTTGCACCAGTAAATGTCCAGAATCATATTAGGCCAATGGAATTTGATTCTTAGTTTCATGTTGGAGATTTTTAAAAGGTGACAAGGTCCGATTTCATTATTCATTATTTACTATCATTTCATTATTACATCTAATCGCATCTTGAATACACTAGTAACCTTGTATTTATTACATAAACAAAGTTTCCAAGTGCCTTAATTAAAAAAACGGGTATTTGCAGGTTTATTTCTTCACAAGTTTAAAAATCAGTTCAAGCATTTTTGCACCCGGTATTATGACAAGCGCGACAAAAATCTGGCAGAAATTCATTATTTATAATATACTGTGACACCCCTCCCAAGTTAACTGCTTAAAATAAACAGGGAGGGATGCTTGAATATTTTGAGCAACTGAAACTTTGTTTTTATGATCAAGTTTTCAAGGAAAACAATTTTTTCACAAAATAATGAAATGTTTGCCACAGCAGCAAATCTGATGCGCGCTCCAACAGGAAACTAAGAATCAAATTCCCTTGGCCTTATGAGAATACATGTACATGAATTAGAAATGGAAGTTACATGTACCCTTCAGCAATGTTACAGATTGGTTTGTCACAGATATGTGCATTTGGTTGGATATCATCTTTTTTTTTTTTAAAAGAAAGTCTTGATTTTACAAAACTTCTAAAATTTAAAATGTATAATCTGTGGCAGACCTGTTTACCATTAAGTACAGGGTGTCTCAAAAGTAACTTGGTTACCATTTAATATTTTGTCTGAAATGGTCAAAGTTATTTGTGACATCCTGTATTTCATTAAGGTTGTGTATTGTAGAGAATGGTTTTAAATTCACCATAAATTTCTGTGAATAATATTGTACTGGTAATGTTGGTGGGGCTCGATATGCTTTTTAAATAGTGGTTCATGTTAGACTAGAACAGAAAGTAAATGAAGCTACTGTTAGCTTTGATTTTCAGTTTTGGTCCCAATTTCAGTTTTGGATCTGTGATGACACTTTGGCGATAAGGTAGAGAGTCAAGAGTTCCCAGACAAATTTTAGATAGAACAGTACCCATTTTACAAAGGTTTTTCATCATTTTCCCCTCAAATGTATTCCTTGGAAAAGCTACCGAGATGAAGTTTATGGTAAATATAAAACAAAGTGGTCTGTAATTTCTTGAATTGTTTGAAATGCAATTTCATTGTAGGCCTATTAATATATAAAGCAATGGTCTTTCATTTCTTGGAAAATAAGAAAAAAATATAAAATTTTTGACTAGTTTTACTTCCACTCCAAAAATGCATAAAATTGACAGAATTGGATGAAAAACAACTTTCTTTACCTGTACAGCCAGGCTTATTATAATTGGGGTCCTCTATATTAGTGTCAATAATGTTCTTTCAAATTGTGGGCCTAACAATAATTTATAGCTAAACCACTTTAGCTGTTATTCTCAAAGGGAATCTAACTTTAGACCCAGGTTTAAACCAGGGTTAGTCCTACATAAGTGGACCTTTCCAACATGCTCTAAAATTGAGTTTTCCTCATGGGCTGTTCTGACCCATCCATGAGGAATTTTTCACCCATTGCATTTAACTTTCACAGTATTATGAAAGGAAATAATAATATTTAATAATAATAATAAGTGGTAGGAGATATAGTCCCCGTGCTCACAATCCACCTACAATGTTGAAGAAAAGGCCACTAGATTCAGTTGACTCTTCAGGAATCACACCACTAAATATCTCCCCATAGACTTGTGTACAAAATGACCTCACCAAACGTCGATTTGTCGGCTATAAAGCGACTGGTTACTTCACTTAATTTTTTTGGAAGATTAGCAGCCATACCTCTTCACCCAAAAATGAAAAAAGTCATTATGTGAAAGGCTGATTTTTTTAGCTTACAAGAGCATCGAACCAAGAGATTTGCATGTTTTTTCAAAACGTCCACGCTTAGTTGAGTTGTTTACTAGAAATTAAAAATGTACAGTTTCCCCAAACCCCAGAAAAAATTATACAAAAAAAATGGCACCAGACAAAAATATTTACCACCCAAATGGTTTGGTACTTAGTCCACATATTATGGATAATTCAAATTTCATTAAAGACACAATTATCAACATTTTGTGACTCTTCATTTGGCAAGGGCCAGATCTGGACGCCAACACTGCCTCAACACTGACGTCGTCTGCTTACACCTAGTTTTGTAGTGGTGTTGTTTAACGCAACATTAGCTTTCAACGATTATTTCCATTTCGTCTTTGGAGCCTGGGACTACATTCCTGCAGACCATATTGCTTTTACACCGGGGGTCTTCTAATTTAGACTCCCTTTGGAGAATAACCAGTCTTGCATTTTAATTGTTCATGAAATTCAAAATAAATATGCCAAAAGCTCAATGAACAAAATAATTGAAGGCATATGACAGGAAATGGCTGACTGTTGCTTTAATAGGCCTAGTTTACAGCCAGATAATGCAAGAGTTTACTCTGAAGAATTACAAGACTGTTCAGGAAGACTTTGCAGGTAGGTGATTAGCAAATTAGAATAGCCAAAATGAGTACAATGTTGTATTGGCTATAATGCAGAGTTGACTTAAAAATGTAAAATTCAATTCATGGTTGTAAATTGTACATTTTTAAAAGGGTTGTCTTTTCCATAGGAAATTACAAATTATGTCTTTCGGAAGGCGTGTTTGGAACTCATGTAATATTTTGTGGGGGTCCATGTGATAGCAATATGGGGAAGAAAATTATTCATTGTATCGGCCTATACCCAAGTCTAAAATGTAACCAGTTTGCAGAAAAGGCATGTTTTGCCCACTATCAAAGTTTCAACTCAAACACTCTGAATTTAGAGTTCATTTTAATTGCAAAGCAGTATAGTGTTAATGGGTAGAGTTAACTCTACAAGAATATTAAAACCAAATTGTAACAGTATCTTCCACAATTTAGGGAGTTCACTCATTGGAATGCCATGGACATTACACTTTTGTGCCATAGACATTACGCTCCAATAACTAATAGTCTCTTCTAACTTTTTGCTTACCTTAATGATGCTACGTTGTCCCTAGACAATTCTATGGTAACAGTGTGATGCAAATACACTTCCTTAAAAGTCAAATAGTAAATTGTATTTATTATGATATCCTTATACACCGTACAAGCAAGATTTTCTATGTCAATGGAAATGGAATCACTGATATAAAACAAAATAGGTGCAAAGAATATTTGATAATTTGTACAACTCATAAAGACCCCAAACTGTTTACAATAACAATCTTACATTTTCCTTAATTTTTCACATTTTGACCAAAATATATTTCAGATTACAATGTATTTAATCTCAAAGATATGAAAACAACAGTTACCAGCAAACTTTCAGCTTCTACTTGAAATCAAATTTAAATAATTGACTTTTTTTTTTGAGTCATGATATTGGCCTTTCTTCTCTCTCTCAAATATTGTATTAGTAGAAACGTCTACTCTAGATAGTAATAATGCACTGAAAATTTGTTCCAATTAATTTTAAATCAAGTGTCAGCAATATAGACTATCATCAATATATCAAGACTTTATTTTCATTCATCATCATACACAATACACAAGTTAAGAAACAGATGAATATGGACATTTTCGAAAGGTCTAATGGCCCGTAAAGGAAAATTACCATAAATACCTAAGTTGCAATATAGGCGATTGCCTGCTCCGCAGCCGAAGGATGATGAATATAACCTACGCAGAAAAACAAATAAACAAAATATAAAATAATTAACAAAGACAATCTAAAATAACAACAAAGTCTATAAGACAAACACAGATTGTGCCTGAAGACTCTGTTGAGGTATCAAAATCATTAGTGCATTAGATATTGTTTTTGATCTGTGCTCTGAAGTGATGGACTGATAGAGTTTTTGACTTTCTTATCCAGTAAGTTCCAATGGATTGGACCTGAAGTTCTAATTGTTTTGAATGTAAACTGTGTTTTGACTTTTGGTATTTTAAAATTGTCAGTGTTTCTAGTACTATAATTGTGCAAATTACCCTATTGAAGTAAGAATTAAATACTTCTGGGAGTTGGCAAGTAATACATGAATGTAACCAGTTCCAATTCATAAATATCATATACATTCGGAACATTAAATGTTTAAACAATGAAGCTAAATGACTTTGATAGTCACTTTTTGAAACAATTCTTAATCTTATCAAGATAAACTTTGTTAGCACTACTCCAAGCAAGAATGCCATAATTTATGTGTGGAAGAATCAATGTACAATATAATGTGAAGAGTACATGTTCTGGAACAAAATGTTTGATCTTGTTAAGTATTCCTATTCCTTTAGAAATCGAAATGTTTTTAGATATATTATCAATATATCATTCCATCCAACCTGTATTGTTTCATCACATAGAACTGGACTTGTTCCATCAGTAACTACAATAATTCAAATTCCCTCACCTAATTAGAAACCTTGATCAAATCACAATGATCAAATTATTCAATTACAGGAAATTGACCTGATTGATGGCCTCATTCCACTCCCCTTGAGCTTGAGCAATGTCTGCATGCTGGACCATCACTGAAATATTCCAATTTCCAATAGTCATGTACATTTGTATAGGAAATGATGTCTGAAAATAAGTCTACAGACTGGAGTATGGGAGGAGGCATAAACCATCATATTTATTGCCTAAAAGGAATATAATAGTTTTCATAAGAATATTAGAAAAGAAAAGGCCCTTCTTGTGGCACCTCTCTATCTCAAAGTTGTATGAGGAAAAGTTGGGAGATGAGATTGGCAATGAGGTCAATTAACTTTTAACAATCATAATACAATCAACACTCAACAGTCTCAAAAAAGAGACTTTGAACTTCTGGGCATTAAATGTCTAAATCTTAAGGGAACAATGTGTTCCAGTAATCCCAAACTTTTCAATCATAACACAATCAACAGTCTCAAATGAGGGACTTCATGAAGTTCAGACATTTTGGCTGGTATTCTGAAAGGGAGTCTAACTTAAAGAGACACTGGCACATTTGAAAAATAGTGCACCCTCAAGATTTTCAAAATCGATATTTTTGCATGGTTGTAAATCTTTTATATACAAAAGCCCTCACCCGAAATGATTAAGACCAAATCAGCTTCCTTATGGGTAAACAGAACGATTTTATAATTTAACGTCGCCGGCGACGCTAAATTCAGCAGACGACGAAAATGGCTTTTAACACAAGAACACACACTCCGTATGCATCTTTCTCACGCTATGCACACTGTTTGACCGGTCTATAACCTTTGTGGTTTAATATCAGTGATTACGAGTCAAAAATATGTAATATACACATTTGTTGATTAAAGTTATGGAAAACTTAAAAGTTGGCCTACAAATTACCTGGATGTCTTTATCCTCATATCAATGTCCCTATCTGTTTTGGGGTATGTTATTTTTATGTGTAAAATATATCTCTGTTCTTCCAATGGCCTAGACTATCATTTGAGAGCAAATTGAAGAAATTTCATATTTTGTGAAAATGTGCCAGTGCCGCTTTAAGACCTGAGATTAAACCAGGGTTAGTCCTACAGGAGTGGTTCTTTTTTTCTTTCAAAATACTGTGAATGTTAAATGTAACTAGTGGGAAAATTCCTCATGGATGGGCCAGAATGGCCTATCCATGAGGAATTTCTCACCTGTTACAGCACATTTGTAGAGTATGTTGGGAAGGACAAAAGGTCCACTCATGCAGGACTAACCCTGGTTTAAACCCAGGTCTAAAGTTAGTCGCAATTTCAGAATACCAGCCTTAATGTCTCAGTAATCTTAAGTGAGCAGTGTGTTCCACAAATTTTATCAATAGGATGAATAAACCCAAGGAAATCAATAGCGATGCTCTAGGTCAATTTCTTGGGTGTTTTTGGCCAAACGTAGGTGTTTCCTTGTTTTTCCAAGTAGGAAATAGTAAGTTATTAAATAGATAAACTGCAAAAACTTGCAGATCTATTTGGGCAATTACATGGTGATGTCCCCTTTTTAATTTCCATGACGCATTTTCTAGAGCTTGTTGATTAACTGGGGTTTTCTAGAAGAATTATGCTCTAAAATTAAGCAACGATCCAGCTGTTTAAAGTCCTAACACTACAGCTGGATGTAGAAGTCCTTCACGCTCTCATTCTGTTCTTGAGTATTGCAATAGAACTGAGACAACAGCTTAACCTTGTCCATAGCCGTGTCAAAAATATCTGCCAAACGATCAATGATCTCTGGTATAGTGTTGCAATTTTCTGTGAATGTTTGAGCAAATTCACGGAGGGAATTCCGAACCAGTGTGATGGAGTAGTCAGGGTCATCCTGCATACTACGTTAACAAATTTCTTCCAAGTGCTGAAATTTGCTTCTCCTTGCTTTTGATTGTCAGATCCAGAGAAGAAGGGTGGTTTCACACTTGCCGGTTTCTGTACAACAACATATGGGCATTGGTTTGACGGTGACAGATACTGTTGGGTCATTGGCAGCTGCTGTTGTGACATTGACAGCTGATGCTGCGTCATCGGCAACGGCGGCTGTGGTGAAGTCAACGGCTGCTTTTGCTGCATCCACTGGGGCTGTGAAGGTGGCAATGGAGGCTGTTGTGTCAATGGGGACTGCTGTACCAACTGAGCCTGTGGTGTTGACAATGGATATTGCTGTGTTAACTGGGCCTGCGGTGTTGGTGACTGTTGCTGTGGCGACAGTTGATACTGGGACGTTGATGACAGAGACTGCTGTGTCAACTGGGCCTGCTGCATTGGCAATGAAGACTGTGTCAGCTGAGCCTGCAGTGTTGGCAACTGTTGTTGTGGCATTGACGACGGAGGCTGCTGTGGCAACTGGGCCTGCGGTGTTGACGACTGTTGCTGTGGCATTGTATGGAGACTGTGTGGGCACTTGGTGCTGCGGCGGTCGGCAACTGTGGCGTTGTGATGACCACTGAGACTGTGTGATGTTGACAACTGCTGTGGTGCAGGTGGTAACTGGTAAAGTTGGTGGTGCTTCTGCACAGGTGGCTGAGAGGCTGTTGCTGATCTGTTGCGACTGCTGTCAACGGGTGTGGTCTTAATGGTGATAACTGATGTGATGGTTGGCACTGCTGTGGCAACTGTGGCGGTGTTGACAACTGTGTTGACGGTCAACTGTGGTGGTGTGACAACTGCTGTGTCTTCAACTTGGTGGTTTTACAACCGCTACTGTTGATAGTGCTGTTGTTTACATGGCTGTAGTTGGGTATGTCGTCTGACGTTGCTGTTGCACCTCCGGCTGTTGCAACATACATTGCGGCGGGAGGTGTCGAAAGTGGTTATTGTTGATGTAGTGTCGACTGTTGCAGATTGACCATTGCAGGTAATAATAGTAGGGGTGTGAATAGATTGGCTTGTTGACTACTTAATTCATCAATATATTCATCATCACCAGGTTGAGGTGGCTGTGAAGGATAGCTCATGATTATTGGGACTTGGGAATGTTGGGATGAAAAAGAATTGTACAAAGCCGTCTATATCTCTATATATAATATATATATCTAGATACTATAGATATCTATATATATATATCTATATCATATATCATATATCATATATCTAGATATCTACTATATCAAGGGTTTAAAATCAGGAGACGTACTCACACGACAGACTCTTACAGATGTCTTTATTCTGCTGTAATCCTGCTTTGAGAAATGTGATGTTTAATATTGTCGTACTCAAGCAAACATCTATTCATTACTCGTGTAACATCTCATAAGGTCATATATGGTAGCTGTAATCAACACATCTACACTTTATTAAACAAGAAAATTTTTAATTATGAACAGCAGAATTAAGAAATTCTTTAATAATCAGTGCTGAGTTACGTCTTCTTGATGTAACCCTCATATGCAGTCAGTCAAAGACACAAATAAACCACACTTGAGCAAAAATACAAATTGCAATTATTCAAACACAATAATTCAAACACCGTAATAACTTGGAAATGCAGTTTATAAACAAGTGTAGTACGGCTACAAATTGCTTTCCCTTATCAGTAGTAAATCAAAATGGCAAATGTCTTTGGCGTTAAGAATCTGTTGCAAAGTTTGTTTCGTGCTGACATTTGAAGTTGAATCTTTTCTCAGTCAATGACAAGCGGGTATCTTGCAGAGATTGATGTTGTAGCATAAGCTTTAAGTGTTCAAAGTTCAAATCAATAAGTCCAACAGTGTTAGATTCACGCTTATGCGTGCTAAGTCGATGATAATTGCAAATATGCATTCTATATATATAATAGGCCATGTGTGTCTCTGCTGATGGATGTCTGCCCGCCTATTTTCTCGGAGGCCGGGGGTCGACTGTCGCCAAACTTGGTGGGTGTGCTTGGGTCCGGGTTCGATTTGGTTAGTGGATCAAAGGTCACTGGAGGTCCATTCAAGGTCAAAGGAGGTCAATGGGGTGAACGTTGGTTTCTCAGAGACCGGGGTCGCACGTTCCTGAAACTTGGTGGGGTGGTGCCTCTGGACTGTCCGAAGACCGAGTTTTTGTATTGGTTTGTGGATCAAAGTCATCGGGATCATTTTAAGGTCAAGGGAGGTCAAATGGGATAAACATTGGTTAATTATCATGAAACTTTGATGGGGTCGATTGTTTATGCCGAAAATTTTTGAAGGTTCACGACCAAATGTCAATTAGGTATGATTCAAGTCAAGAGGTTAAACGTTAGTTTTCTCAGAGACTGAGGGTCACACTTTCCTGAAACTTTGTGGGTGGGCGCCCTTGACCTGGCGAAGACCAAGTTGTATTGGTTATTTTTGATCAAGTCATCAGGGGTCATTTGAGGTCAAGGAGGTAAAATGGGGTAAACTTTGGTGTATGGACATGAAACTTATGAAACTTGGAGGGTAAGGTCGATTGTTGATGCCAACAATATTAAAGGTCACGACAAGGTCATCGGGTCATTCAATGTCAAAGGAGGTAAAATGGGGTAAACTTTGGTTTCTTGCATGAAACTTATGAAACTTGGTGGGCAGAGTCGATTGTTTTGATGCCGAAAATTTTAAGTCACGACACGTCAATCCAGGGGCATTCAAGTCAAAGGAAACCGCGAAACCCAAGATGTCATTCAAGCCAGGTGAGCGCGAAACACGGGGACCATCTAGGTAAAATATTATTGTATATGCTATCCGCTAGGGTGTTTGGCCCTGGCGACGTTTGGAAGGTTTAATGTAAGTACTCTTTGAAAGTGATATATAATAGAATCTATACATTTTTGTTCAATAAAAATAAATTGAATTTCACTTAAGAAATTACTGAGTCACAAGTAGTCAATTCCAGAAACATAATACATAAGAAAATGTGCAAGCCCCACATTGGTGCGCCAGTCTGTAGCCGTTGGTTTCTTAGGGGTTTGTCAGTTAATAAATATTCATATATTCGACTTAACTGTGGGGGGCATTGCTCGTGTTGTTTGCCCTACTTTCACTAATCCATAAAGGTAGCACACTTACACACAAAGTACAGGTAAGATAAAAGACTGCAGGTTTGGCACATTTTCACAGGTATATGGTTCGGCCAT
Organism: Ophioderma brevispina; assembly: GCA_023653785.1. Lineage (NCBI taxonomy): Eukaryota > Metazoa > Echinodermata > Ophiuroidea > Amphilepidida > Ophiodermatidae > Ophioderma > Ophioderma brevispina. Next base: position 27,249 of record JAMKCH010035963.1, read on the forward strand.
GAATTTTATTTATAACTTGTCCTTTAGCAGCTCCGCATGCAGTATTTCTGAGGTCATTTTCATACACATGTTGAAAAGGACTTGACCAGGAAGGGGGCATGTATATCTGCATATGGGAAGAGAGACAGAGTTGTTGGTCAAGCCAGTCCATGGGTTAAGTGTTAAGTGCACCCAGGACTAGTTTGACCAAGCAGAGATGCATTGTTAGTAAGGAAAATGCACTTAAAATGGATTGTTGTCCCCGCCGAACGAAGTTCGGGAGGGACTATAAAATGGGCTCCGTCCGTATGTCCGTCCATATGTCCATGATAAAAATGTTAACCCTTGAACATTTGGGTATATCTTTTTTCTGGATGAGCTAGAATATAGCCAAACTTTGGTATATTGTAGGAGGGGAAACCCCCTACTAACCATGTAATTCATTCCCCCAGGGTCCTCCCCTGGGTCTGCAGGGGGTAGGGGAAAAAAGAACAATTGAAAAAGGTCAATATTGCACAGAAAATGTCAGCATTTGGCCATATTGTGCACGATTTATCTGGAGTTCTGCAAGGGCTACGATGATGTAACTTGGTGGAAAGAAGCGGGTTGATGAGTTCTCAACCTGATTAGATTTTGATTGCAATTATGCTAATTATCTAATTTGCATAATTTATGAAAATTTTCTCGCAAGGCTTGTGTACAAGTTTTCTGGAGTTCCGTAAGGCGTATAATGATGTAGCTTGGTGGAAGGAAACGGGCTGAGGAGTTCTCAACCTGATTAGATTTTGGGCCTATCTTGGGCAAATTAAATATGCAAATGAGCTAATTAATTTGCAAAAATCATTTTACCATGCTTGCCACATGTTTCTCTGACAAACCATTACTTTTTTAGGCTCAATGATACCTTGTTCTGCTTCTTGCATCATCTACGCTCTTTATTGCTTGTCATCAAGCTACTCGCACTCATATTTCACTCGCACTCATACTTCCACTGCACTTACTAATCCTGTTCACTCTAAATTCCAATTTAGACATTGCATGGTTTAAGTAGGGTGGTCTTGTGGTCCCAAGTGGAGTGTTGGCTAGATTTAAAGGCAGACTCAGAGATTTCCTGAGGAGGGCGCCCTCAATTTCCAAAAAAAATTGTGTTTTTTGCATGTACATAATGCTTGTCCTTATACTAATCACTGTGTGAAATTGCTAAGCTTAAATCAAATTCCTTTATATAGAAAATCACAACTTTGTTATAAAATTCCGGATCCGCAATTTTTGTTATACACAGTATCCTATGGGACGTAATACTACACATAAATGTTTACTGCGTTAAAACAAAAAATCCGATTCATCTCAAATTTCGGAATTGTGTATTTTAGGTTACTATCTTTAGTTCTAGTTGATTATTTTTCATTATTACACAAAAAATAATATTTCGAAATCTCTGAGTCAGACTTTAAGGGAGGTGGTCTGATGTAGTTCAATTTGTCACTTCTTAGTGATCACGGCAGTCGGCGGGGACATATCATACGCATCGCGTAAATACAAGTTCACCTTGTTATGTTAATGAGATGATGGTGGGGTTTCATGAGTTGGACATCAAGGCTAATCCTTCAAGCAGGTTAAGGGGACTGTTGCTGGGAAGTCCATGGGGTGTAGGACATGGCTATTGTTGGCTATCACACTTCAATGAAATCATGTGTAAAAATTTCCTTTATCAGGGCCAGTTACAATAAGTGGTTAAAGGCACATTTTTATAAACATACTCGTTTAGGGTAGCAAAATGATGTCAAATCACTTGTTTAGGGTGTATTTTTAAACTGTCATGCAAATTACTTGTTTAGGGTTTTAAAATTAAACCAAAACACTCATTAAGGGTAGCAAAATCAAGCCCAATGTACTAGCAAAATCAACCAAAATATGTGCTTAGGGTGTGTTTCTTGCCATGTGAAATACGTGCTTAGGGTACGTTTTGTGAGTATAAGTATAGAATTTCATATTTTTGGTGCTTTTCTAGGAGGGCAAAGTGGGGACATGCCCCGACCCGATGGCTAGACATCACAAGTGAAAATTTCTCAAAAATAATTTACCGGGAATTTACCATGATATCGAGGATGGTCCCACAGGAAACTTTAGGACTTTGCTCAGTTAGTGAAGTGGTTCATGGATCTTGGGCCATAATGCAGGAAAATAATGTATGCTTACCTATGAGCACATTTCTGGGCTTGATGTCTCTGTGAAGGATGTTGAGTTTATGGAGTTCATGCACGCCTTCCAGGAGAGATGTGTACATCTTGATCTTAGCTCTATCATCTGTCATCGTGGAACATGATTTCTGTTCTATAACTTCCTCTAGATTATATTCACAGAGAGGAGTTGAGATACATACAAAATCATCATCTTCCTCCATACCAACTGTCTTTAACAGATTGCTAGGGGTCTCATGATCTTCAAGCAGTTTGTGTATCTTTATCTCATCAACACTGAAGTGAGGTTGAACACGTTTAATTGCCATGGGCATGCCATTATATGTTCCAACATATATCATGGCACCATTGCTACCACTTGTAATTAGGCTTTTCTTGTTGTAATTCATCTGTCCAATTTGTATATTCCCTTCTTTTTTCAGATTTACAATACTATAGTTTTTCATTGGCATGTCTGTATCAATTCCTGCTGTACTTGCTGCTGCTGTTTCATTTGGTTCTCGGCTTTCGCGTTTGATGTAGGGGTGTGTTGGGGGGGTCCCCTGGAAACTTATTCGGGCGGTACAACGGCATTGTGGGTGTGTGTTGAAGGTGGGTGGGAGTTGTTGGTGTTGGAGATAACTTCAAGGAGGGTGTCTGTTTTTCAAAACTGCTTTTTGGGATGATTTTAATACACTTGAACATTGTGGTTATGTTCATGTTAGTATTGGGGTAGTAGGGGGATGCACATGGCACTGAAATTGTGGTCAAATTTTGACCACAAAAAGTGTCAAAATTGACTCTTTGTCTACTTGTACCTCGTTTATGACAAAATTTCTGGCTGCTGCTGTGTGAAACAGATGGTTCATGGTCATTGTTTCAGCTGATGGTGAATAAATTGACATATTGGAACTCTGGCCATTGGGACCATTCAGTGCATTGCATCATTTTCTAGGTGTTGATGCTTGGTGATTGGCTGCTGTTTTTTATTTGTTTCTTTGGTGATGGGGTGGTTTTTGTGTCGCCTGAGGAAGACACATAGGGATCACTTTGTCCACTGTAATTGTTGTCTGTTGTTGATGTGAAAAAGGGTTAACATTTTGCTTGTAATATCTGCATACTTTGATGGATTTAAACCAAACTTGGGTCACAGGTGCAATATGGCATCCCCCATTTGCTGATGAGGTCAAAGGTCACATGCCAAGGTCAAAGGTCATGTGAGGTCAAGTTGTAAAATAGGCTGAAAATGTAAATTGACCTCATTTGAAATGTTGAAGTTCAATTGGAACCAAACTTGGTTTATGGAGTTTACATGCAAACCCTCATTTGTTTATGAGGTCAAAGGTCACATATCAAGGCCGAAGGTGATGTTAGGCCTATTATTTTCAAACCGCGATGGCAGGCGACACGAGCGGTTCCGAGGACCGATGTATTTTTTCAATATGGTTCCCAGTTTGATTGGCATGATATGAAGGTGAATGTGTTTCAGGTATAGCAGCTGGAGATGTCGTTGTAAAGAACGGTGGTATGGGGGCTTGATGCTCTTCGTTTTTATATCATTGTTTGCAGTAGCTTCATTTGGGGTATTATTCATTGCTTCCCACAGGTCTGGATATTCTGCTTGTCAAGTTTTTTCCCAGTTGTCGTCCAGTTGGATATGCTGGTAGAGGGGGTTGTGTTCTTTCAAGTAATGTAGGGCTGCAGTAATCTTCTGTGGTCTAATGTAGTTTTTAACATATGTATGCTTATATTCCAATTTGCACTTAAGTTTGAGTGGTATGAGGTGCGAGTTATTGGGTAATCTTGGAAGAAGTTCATATACTGGGTCTAATGAAGCTGGTATGTTGACAGCTGGACCATGTATAGCCTTTTGTTTTCCTTTAGGGAGAGAAATCATGCGCATGAATGGTAATCGCAATGACAATAATCTGCATTTCAGGTTGTTTAGATCTTGCAGTTCTTCTGGTATCTTATCTAACTGCATATTGTTGGCTTTTGGATTGAGGTGGCATTTTACATTTCATAATGTCTCGATCACAAGTAAGCAGATATATGAACATTGGTCAATGCTTTGAAGAAGTAGTTGTGGTTGGAAAATCTTTCTAGTAATGTCATGAGGGACATTTTTATATTTCTCCAAGCTGAATTTGTGAACACTTTGACGATACAGTAGGCGATGGCAATAGATGCAAATGTAGACTGGTTGCTGAGCAGCATGTAGTTGGAATTTTTGGATAGCCTTTTCCATTTTGCTATTGTTAGCAGCATGGTGGTGTTTGTTCAATGGTGCCGTCTCAGTGTTTGTTTTCCTGGTACCTGCTTGTTTTAGTTAAGATTGTTTGGTTTGGTTAGATTGGTGTTCGTTTTCTGAAGTGGTGCATTTGATGTTGGTTGAACTGTGGTTTTTGCATTTCCTTGTGCGGTGTAGCACTCTTTTAGATAATTGACACAGTCGACCAATTATGTGGAATGCTCTAGTTAAAGTTGTTGAAATGTCCACATTGTAGCAAGGCTTTGTGTATATGCGGTGGAAGCTGTGGATATTGGTGCATCTTTAAATTGAGTGGGCGCTTCTGTGCAAGATGTTTATTGCACATAATACAACTGTGCTGGTGGCTATCCAATGCTTGTTAGGTTCTTGTGCTTGATTTTGATAGTCGGTGTTTTAGCAGGAAATTGTGGCATGGGCGACATATATATTGTTGTAGTGGTGTTGCTTTTTGGTTGCAATGTAGTAGAAGGGTATCTTTGATACGAGGTCGAATGTTGGAGTATGTGTGTATCTTGAAAGGCAGGTTATATTGGCAAAGTTGTCTGTGGCGGGCTGTACAGGTGCGGTGGTCTGATGATAGTTGGTCCTCTTTAGCTGGTGGATTGGTGCTGGTCTTGAAGGTTTCTGGTATTTGATTTGATCATATTAAATTATCTCAAGGTAGACATATCCAGGTGCCATTTTGGGAGTCATTCATCAATGGTGCACTTAAAAGATTTGTATCTTGCCAAATTCTGAACGTTTGCAAATGTACTTTTCTTACCCATACATTGTATATGAACTACATGTAGACCTCAAATACAATATTATGAAGTGACATATTTTTCATAATTCCTAACTCCCTACATTGCACCTTCTCCCGGCCCTCAATACTGCCCAATAGGCATGAATAGTCAAATTTGAGGAAAATGCCCAGTACACTTTACAATATGTAGGTAGTCATACATCTACATTAGGCACTATACACGGTTTGGTCATTTTGTGACCCCCCATGTCAGATCTGACACAGCCTATAGTAGGATTTTTTATTCCTGTCAGTTCATTAAAAGTTTTCAGGGTGTGTCAATGGTTCCATTCATTCTGAAAGGTTGTATGCTTTACCCAATGAGTACAATAGAAATTTGATGTCACGATACCGGAATAAGATTAAGGCCATAATTAAAAAATGTCCCTTTTCTCACAAAGAAAATATTTCAAAGCAAATGCACTGAATAAATTCCAAACACCAAACTTGAACAAACTCTGAAGCATTCAACATAAGAAAATGATACGAATAAGTAATTATTACGCACCAAAGTTTTTTTACGTCACTAAGGAATATTAGAAAATCTGATACGTTTACATTTATTTGTCTTGTTCCAGAAATAATATTTGACAGCTTAGTCCAATCATTTAAGTATTTTAGAGTTTTGGTCACTCATAACAAACTACAATAATTACGTGGCTTAATCCTCCTCATCACCCAGCCTCGATGTTCATGACTTCATGACGGACACATTATCCTTTCTTTGATTGACACAGTGGCGTAACCAGCGGGGGGCAGGGGGCGAGCTGAACTGACCTTTTGTACAGTGTCTATGGAGAAGGACTCAAATTTGCCCCCTCAAAAAAAATCTTGGCACCCCTTCAGAACCCCCCCCCCATTTGTAAAGGTCTGGTTACGCCACTGGATTGACACCAAACAAAGGAATCGATAGCGTGTCTCAGACTTTACGACAATCTATTCAATTGAATCTGGTATGAAGTCTTTACATATTCGATATAAAAAAAAGTTCATATAAAATGGGTTTAAGCATTTTATTCTGTTGAACAAAGTTGAGCATTTCAGCTTAATACGGCTTTTTAGTTTTTCATCTCAACACATCCCCTCCAATTGAGTTCTTACCATCGACAATATGCGTTTACTGACAGGAATAAAAAATCAGACTATAATCGGGAGTAATAAATGTAGGTAAGGGATGGGCAATCACAATTAATGTTAATGTTAGTCTCTTCAACGACAAACACAGTGAATGACGGGTCCCATTTATTGTTTGAACAGACCACCAAAGGAGCCTAAATCAATATAATTTGCGCGGGAGTTCCTAATCAGGAATTAGGAAATTTGGAGTCTGTGCCAGCCTGCATCAGCAAAAGTCTTGTTCAAGATGTTTTGATCTCTATTACTTTCAAAGCCAGTGTATATGGAAGTCCATCACATACTACCATACACCACTTACGGAGACTCACAGGTACATACCGGTCAATGCCCACCAATCTACCAATGTGGCGCAGGACATCCCCAACTATCTCATAAGAGTTCGGATTGATGCACTGAGGATCACTTGCCTGCATTTTAACAGGTATGTGGTTAGTTTCAACATGTTCATAGAGGTTCTGTGTTCTGTGCGGTTTTTGTACTTTTACTTTCAGAGTCGTCTTCCTGTATCCCTATCATTGTTACTATGGGTGTCACCTTCCTTTTCTTTGCTGGAGGAGGTTCATTTGCTGGTCACCATTTGAATAGCCAGGCTGGCGTTCAGTCATGTTTTTTTTTACAATGTCTGCATTTTCTGAACCTAACAGCCTGCAATGCGGACAAAGGTGCCACTCAGACGTGAATAAAGCTTGTGCAACTTTATTGTCTATTTCATCCTTGGGCACCCCATCTACTACATCCACATCTTGCTCAGCTACAACTTTAATTAAGCGCTCCTGCAAAACACAGCGAAGTTCTGACTCATGGATTTGCTCGTCCTTTAAGGTGGCGGCCCATGCGATCTTCAAAATCCTTAAGTTGTGCATCATGCTGCCAATTTCCAGGCATTCTCTATCATTGAAGGTCACGTTGTGGACTTCGGCTATAAACATGACTCGTAACAACTGAACTCTTCACTTGGTTGTGGGTTTGACATGATAGCTCATTCCCACAACTTGATCAATTGTCAAAGGGAATGTGATATCACTACAGGTGTCAGAAAGAACGTTACCCTCCAGAAACGGCCGTTTTTGCTTACTTAATCAATTCGTTCCTTGTTTAGCTTTGTTATATGAAAACGTGTACTTTGGTGAACCATATGGTGAAAACAAAAAAGAAAAGGTGAACAAAGAAACGAAAACAAGGACTTTCCATAAAAATGATGCACACCTATTTTGTCCACGGCTAGACAATAGCAGAGAACAACATGTATATTGTAATTCTTATGGATGTGGCACACGTAACTCACAGGATGTAATTAATTTGTTCACATGTAATGCCCTTACAACGCACCTGAAACATGCACTTAATTTGTTGTTCAGAATGAAGTGACCTAAATCCCCTAACCCGTCTCATCATAATGGCAAATAGGAATTTGGCAAAGCGCACTTTTCAATCAAATGGCATTGGGCGTGGAATCCTACAATGGCATATTCTACTGAATGCTCTTGGGTTGAAGGACCATCGTTCATCGTGATGGGTAAACAGTTTTCCCTCACAAAGTAGGGTTCCCAGTAAGATGGCATCAAGGGGAACAGAGAAAAACTTCTGGAACATGGCAAGACTCTAAAAAGGTGAAAGGAGAGACAATCAGCCGCAACTAATGCTGCAGTGCGTGAGAACTGAACAATAAATTCTACAACCAGCAAGGGTTTTTTGACCTTGGAATTGAGAGTATTATTGGCCAATAGGGTCTTAAACATTTTATGTGGATAGTGCATCCATGGTTTACTTGTAGATGCGAGCCTGACAAAGTCGGTTGGCATCATTTTTTAGGGACAAAGTCCATTGCTTGGTTTATTTTTCACCGTTTTCTTCTTGTTTTCACAATATATTTAAAAAAAGTACATATTTTCATAATATAAGGCGAAACAAGGATACGAATTAGTAAGCAAAAAATGGCTGTTCTGGAGGGTAACGTTCTTTCTTAGACCACCGCTTGTAGATGGCAATGGTGTAGGGTGCTGTGCTGGGATCCAGATTCTATATCACACATCATTAGGAGATATCCGCATTTGTGATTGGTGGAGAGCCGGTCATAAACACAGTTTAATGCCCGGTAGGTAATCAGATTTCTGATCACTTTTGGCGTAGGCATGTAGAAAGGGGTAGACAAGTGTACAATGAGCATGGTGTACGGCTATTATTGCCTCAAAATAAATATGAAGCCCAATAGACTTGAATATAATAAAAAAAAGTATTTTCGGAATATGTGTTGATAAAAGCACAAAACATGCTTTCAAATATTTGCATGGTATTGTGCACATTCGAAGCACACACCTATTCTGTAATGGAACATCCCATTTGATACATCGATTCAGTGGTTTTTCTACAGTTGTGAGACGATTGAAAACAAGATATGAAAAGAGTACTTGGCAGTGGATTTTGAGGATTTTAAGGTACAAAACATGCACAATAATGATTGTGAATGGGGTCATTCATTGCGATTTTCATGAGTAAACGCTTGTTTTGGCCATAGGCAGGGCGGCGGGGGTCGCTTCGCGACGTCCGGCGCCGGCCTGCCCTCAGGGCCAAAACAAGCGGTTCCTCATGAAAACCAAGAATGGACACCCATACATTTAAATAACTTCTTCAGGGGTATTATGGTCAAATTTATTTTGAATTGTTTTCATTGCTTTCAGTATTTAAAATTTTGAATCGACCAAGACAATTGGTTTGCATGGGCATTGGAAAACACCATTTTAACGCTTAACTTTCGATTGAAACCTAACGAATATGAAAGAGTAACTTTGCAGCTGATTTTGGCGGATTTTAAGGTACAAAAAATGCAAAATTAATGAGGGTGAATGGGGTTCATTCATGGATTTTCATGAGTAAACGCTTGTTTTGGCCTTCTGGAAGGCCGGCGGGGGTCGCTTAGCGACGCACGGGCCGGCCTGCCCTCAGGCCAAAACAACGTTTACTCATGAAATCCAGAATGAACCCCTAATTGAAATACCTTCTTCATGGTTTGGTCCATTTAATTTTGAATTGTTTTCAATGCTTTCATTATTGTACTTTTGAATCGACCAATCATGTTTGCATGGCATTTGGAACACCAGGGTGGTTCACGCTTCACTTTCATAATGCAGTATGACCGATTTTAAGGAAGCCCGCCATGTTTATATTATTTATGCCTTTTTTGCCACACCCATGTTTATCTTTTCACACCAACTTGAAGATTATTGGTGATGTTATCAAGCAAATGAGTCGGAAGTCACAATATTGATTTTAGAGTATGGCCAAACAAAAGGAGAAAATGTGTTTTGTTTCCTATGTTTTCGGCACCCTTCAACGGATCATATCTTTGGAAGTAATTGGTCATTTCAAGGGAATTTCCACAAAATGTAGCTTTTTAATGGTGCATACAGTCTAACATGAACAAGTAAAAAATTGAATCTGACCGACTTCAGACTCATTTTGCTTGATCGCATCGCATATGTTTAGTCAGTTCTGGCCTGTATGAAATACTAGTCCATTTAACATTGAAATTAAAAACCATAGGCTTTATTTAACATTTTCCTTTAAAATATAGGGGCTTCGGAGCTAAACAGTCAGGAATATAACATAAGCATTAAAAAATAAAATTTCAATCTGTTCTCTAAACTTTGTTTATTTGGCATAGGTCTGTAGATTTCAAAAATCAAGCTACATATAATCTTTAGCTATGTAGACAAGCAAGGAACATATTTATAGGCTATAGAACTAACACGGTCGAACATTGACATACACACATACAAGTGATAGACAAACAAAGAATGGATCTTCAGTTTTGTCAATGTATGTTTTTATTAGAATGTACACAACCCCAACACAAAAAGAAAAGTTTAAGTTATATCCTTATAGCTAACATATGTTAATTCAGACTAACTCATAATTCCAATACTTTCAACTTAAGGTGTGCTTTAACATTTTCTAAACTCTATAGCAGTAGATTAAAGACTTTTGAATGTTCAAATCTGGGGTCAAAATTGACACCAGAAAGTCAAAAAAAAATCAAAATTGACCCAAAATCTGAGTCAGTGAAGTTAAAATGGCAAAGTAATATTCCACTTATTTATGAGCAATTTTAAAACTTCTAAAATGAAAATCCTCATTTCTATTAATATATTGGATAGATTAAAATATAAATTTGACATTTTGGGTCAAAGACACACCCCAAAGAGCATAAAATAGTCAATTTAATAGTTCCCTTGATTGAATCGCCTTGGACTCCAATACCCATATGTTAAATATCGTGCCAGTATCATTTCAAACCAGTTTTTGAGATAAGGGCTAAAAATGTGATTTATGAAGCCTCTTAGAATACTGTGTAAAAATAATAAATTATGGACTTTTTCATCTTCTATATAATATTTAAGTTAAATATTTTACATCTACGATTTCACAGAGTAAAGAGACAAAAGTATTTTTTCTACAGACACCATATTATATTCTGCACTTCCTGTAAATCTGTGGATCCAGGGAACGAGGCTATTAACGAGTGATCTTTATAATTTGACTCCAAAATTGACCCTAGAAAGGCCAAAAGGAGGTCAAATAGACCCCAAAAGAGTGTGAAGTAAAAGCTATATAAATTGGGCAAGTTGAAGCAATTGGAATAGACAAATGTTTGCCCTTTTCGTCAGCTGGCAACCACATCAATTGGCATTAACTAAACGATTCCCGTTTTGGCCAAAGGTTGACAATCATCATATTCTTTCGACTTTTGTCGAAATACGTGGCGTACTTCTTTGCAAAACGTCTTTATCATGCATTGCTGCTCCCACTTCAAAGAAAAGCTCTTCTATAGCTCTTCTGCATAGCATATCAGAGTAGGTTAGTGATCTGCAACCTCTACTTGGACATGAATAAAAGTCTGATATAATCTGGTCCTTGACTTTAAAGCAATGCCCACCAAACTGTGCTCTCTTATGTGCCACAATTGTGGAGATAGGAGGAATTTCACCATAGATCCGATGTTCAGTAGGATGTTTTTCCAGGAGATATGTTCAACTCGCATGAGTTGTCTGTTATAAGTGCCATTTAAAAGGTCCTGCAGCTCCCCATTCATTGTCAATGTTTCTGCACCATACAGTAAGATGATTTCCACACAGGCCTGTAGGAGGCAATCTTAGTTGCTCTGGAGACAACAGACTTTCATATTATACATAACCATAATAGTAAAACATTTGTGATAATTTCAGGGCTGAAATAAACCAAAAAATCTGATTTAACAACATTTTAGCATAGCTTTCATTCCGAAAGAACAACTGTTTTACCTACTAGATGCAAGTTTTACCTATAGTAGTTTCAGGAAAAAAGACTGAAATTGTGCCGTATTGGGTTAAATTTTGACCAATTTGAGTTGGACCGTTTTGATCCCTTTCAAAGTTTTTCATTGCTAATGTCAGTAGAAGGAACACTAAATTAGGAGAGGGGCTATTTTTTCAAAAGGGGACTTCCCCAAAAATTACAAAGGGGAAAAATTTGGTCCCCCAAAATTACAAAAGGGAAAATTTGGCAAAAGTGGACTTTTTACCCAAATATTTACCCTTTTAAAAAAAAAAGCATATACCCTATATTTTGTTGCTCGCAAAATCTATTTTTGGCCTTTTTAAGCTCTTTTAGGGGGCTTTTGGAATGGGAGCGTCAGCCCCACCGACCCTCCCCTGGTTACAAGCCTGATATTGTTCATTATTACCAATTTTTAACCTTTTTAACAGCACAAGACTGCAGATATGTAAACCGTGCATTAATTGGTTAATATATTTTGACCAAATTGGGTGTAATTTGACCATTATTATCCGAAGTTTTCAATTCTGGATGTCACTACTAATAAAAGTGAATATAGGTTTTAAATTGGCAATTGATTATTGAAATTCCTGCCTTAATATTGAGATATATGCATACCAAATTTTCCTTGTTTTACCCATTTTACCCATCACCATTCTATGATTTTTATCATATTTGGGTCAATTGTGACCCTTTTTGGCCCTTTCTGGGGTCAAACATAACCACAGATTCCAACATTCAAATTCTTCTTGAATCTACAGCTATACAGTGAGGGAATTAAATAGTTACATTTTAAAATTAAGATAAAATAAATACATCACCATTCTATGATTTTTGCCATAGTTGGGTCAATTTTGACCCCTTTGTGGCCATTTCTAGGGTAAAAAATAACCAGAAGATTCCAACATTCAAATTCTTCTTGAATCTACAGCTATAAAGTGGGGAAAATTAAATACCATTACATTAATATGAAGTTGGAATCACCATTCTATGATTTTTACCTTATTTGGGTCAATTTTGACTCCTCTTTGGTCCTTTCTGGGGTCAAAATTAACCCCAGAATCCAACATTCAAATTCTTCTTGAATCTATAGTTATATATTGGGGTGAATTAAATAGTATTACATTTCAATATGAAGTTGGAATAAATAAATCACCATTCTATGATTTTTACCTAATTTGGGTCAATTTTGACCTATAAAAAAGAATTGCACCACTAATGATTTCTACATCCACCCAGGTGATGATCCACACATATGTCCCTAACACCTGGGACCATTGGCATTTTTCTACTGGACCACCTACCATAACTCGAAAACTATAGCCCTTTTTCAAAGTGGCTGACGTACTATTTGGTATATTGAATGCTTCTGATATTTTATGCCATCTGCGTATGATATTAGGTCAAATTTGTGGAAAATATCAAATGCATTGGTATAATGGTTTTAACCATATTAAAGAAAATATAAATATAAAAGTCTTTTTTTTTCAAAAAAATACTAAAAAAACACGTTTTTAACCTAATTTTGTACCCTTAGCATCCTTAAACTATACCTAAATTGGTATCATCTTGTAGAAAATTTGATTGGCTTTTAAATGACGTAAACGGCGCTATTTTTGGAGGTTGTAATCAAAAGTTATACATAAAAACATGTTTTTAGGTAAGAAAGCGGCCATTTTGGATGCCATCTTGGATTTTTATTTTTTCGCAAGAGGCTTATTTAACCCAACATCACTTTTCATACCCCCCAACATATACACTATGCATGTATGGGGTCAAAAATTTTAGAGCAGGTCAAACCTTTTTTAAGCGAGATACGGATTGTTGGCTCCTGGACTAATACCTCTTCAACAAAAATGAAAAAGTCATATGATGAAGGCTGATTTTTTGAGTTACAGAGCATCGAAAAATTTGGCTGTTTTCAAAATGTCCACGTCTAGTTTAATGTTAATATAAGTTAAAATTTCACAGTTTCCCCAAACCCTCAGAAATTATACAAAAATGGCACAGGCAAAATATTTACCACCCAAATGGTTTGTTACTAGTCCACACATTATGATTAATTTCAAATTTCATTTAAAGACACAACTTATCAACATTTTGTGACTCTTCATTTAGGCAAGGGCCATATTTGGGACGCCAACACTGTCTCAACACTGACATCGTCTGCTACACCTAGTTTATTTAGTGGTGAGATTCCTTACCCTTTGAGCTCTGTAACCAAGATAACATAACCACTTTCAGATACCAACTGAAATCCCACTTCTTCCCTAATTTATAGGGTTTTCTTTTGTTTTTTCCCCTTCTATATAGCGCTCTGCCCACATTGTAAAATTAGGCGTTCTATAAAGCTCATTGATTATGATTATGATTACCTAGGGTGCCTTGTTACTTAGTCAAGGGCGCAGTCAACGCACAGCATTTTAGCGACGCATCTCAACATTTGATTCCAGACATAATACTTTTTTACAATTTAAATGTGGAAGAATGAGCTATCATTTACATTGGAATTTTTAAAGAAATGATGGTTGATAGAAGATGTTTGAGGGAAGTTTAAAATTATCTGTGGAGATGAGTTGGGGAGAGTCACTCTTTATTTATGAAAATGGTATCCAAGGAATAGCTAAGAGTGGACTGCACTATGTGAATGTATTGACACTATGAAATAAAATCACTGAAATCTGTAATGAACATTGAAAAAAAAAGAAGCACTGAAATGTTCACTGAAAATGTGATCATTTTGGTGGAAAAAATTAGTGCATTCAGTGTGATTAAGGCTAGGTCAGTAATACGTTGAGTTATGTCAAGAGATGGCCACCTTTTTATTTGCTTCAATGGTTATTTTTAGGCTGTAATTTTTGAATGTCACAAGTCCTTAATGAGTCCTACCTTACATGTGAGTGCTTACACCAAGGAAGCTGAAGATGTCGCCATGTTTCTTGCCAATTTCGAGAAAAAAGCCAAATAATTCGCAGGATTCAGCACCGTCGTAGCTACCCATGGCGATGTCAATGGGATTGTGGGATGTTTTCTTGTCCCATGTCTCACCTGAGTTGAACAGCCAAGATCTCATATGTATGATGATGTGCCTCTTTTTGCTGAAAATGTTGCCTTAGTTGGAGGAAGTAAGTGTAGTAAAGTCTCCAGGGCAGCAGTTTAGAAGTTGGAGTATAGACGGGTAGGAACGGTACCTATACGGCAATAATAAAAGCATTGCTTCTTGTTTCAGTCTATTGAACTGTTTTCAATACCATTGAGCGGTAGGGATAACAACATGCAAGAACAAAAATGGGTAGACATCGACATGCAGATCTGCCAACAGGGAAGATCATCTAGAGATCACGTCTGCTGTGGAACACAGAAGGCATGTTTCACGAGAGAGGGGTCCAGTAGTTTGGCCTTATCTAGAAAACACATTTTTCAGTACAATTTTTGTTTGGTCACTTTTTCAGATGTTTTTACCTATTTAAACTCATGAAATTCACAAAAGCAAAATCTGGTAGAAATTTGAGTTGCCTACAATAAGTAGTTTTCACGATATGAAACTTTTTGAGGGGTGAATGTTACACTTTTTGATGGACACAATTTTTCCATTTTTGTCCATCAAATGTTACATTCGCCTGAAAACGTATTTTGTTTTTAAAAATTGATCTGAACAAAAGGACATTTTTTGAAAATTGGCTTGATATGAATAAGTGTCCTAAAATACATAATATATCTATTAAAAAAATCAAATCCTCTCACAAAAAGTAGGCAAAAAATCATCTTGTTTGTTGCAAATGTTACATTTGATGGACTATGTGTCCCATAAAATATGTACATTGCATTAAGAAAAATTGGATTTTAGTTTAAAATACTTTTCTTGCCCACATTTTACTTTTGGAGTGTGTCTTGCCTCAAAACTTTACATATAAAACTGATTAAATGACCCAAAATTACATTTGATACTAGAAATTTATTACACATTTTATGTAAAATCGGGAAAATTTGGACCCCTCTATCACAAAACCTGCCAGAAGGAGATTGGGACTACTTTGTTGCACCTACCAAGAGTCTTAGCACTATTTGCATAACCCCAACAGTGACTTGTGGCTTCATCTTCTGAGGTACAATTGTGTCTCTTCTGTCACATGTTGGTAAGGGCTATAGAGTGGTTATTAGACGTAAGTGCACATGCCAAAGGCATATAGTAAGCAGTGGTGTACCCCGCTTTTTTAATTGGGGGGGGGGGGGGCACATGTTTTTTCATGGTTGTGTGAAGCATATATTAAAATTTTAAGTATAGTATAGGCCTTTTTTTTCACTGTAAATTGGCATGTGCATGTGTGCAGAAAATAACTAATTTTTTTTTTTTGGGGGGGGGGCAAGATCCACCGCAGTTTAGAAAATTTTAGAAGGGCTAGTTCAGCAGCAAATGCACCAGGAAGTTCATGTTCCATATTGGCAAGTATGTATTCATGTCTGAAGTATGGACAGTCATTCAGTCTGTTCTTTCGCAACACAGGTTAGAAATTGCTGATGCAGGTATGCAGGCCTGGATTTAGAACCTCAAAAATGGGCCTGCATTTATAAGGGTCACCATCGACTCCAGTATTCAACTGGGAAGCAGTGGCTTCCTTTCTTTCCATATAGGTCATCTGACTTTAGTGTCACTCCCCATGAACATGTGAAACAGGTGCACATTGAGTTTGGACAGTTAACTGTGATTCAGAAGATCAAGAACATTTAAGTGGAGTTATACCCAGTTGAGAAAGTGTCAACTAAAGTGTAAACAAAAGTTTGGGATATATGTCTTGCTAGTATTCACATTAGGGTCAGTAAATCAATTATGAATATGAGACAAGTGTGACAAGTTATAGCATCATCTAAAGAATATTGTCTATAAAATTGGCGTATATTTTAATCTGCCAAGCTGGATGGATATAAATTAGACTCTGGAAGGTGACGATAGAATCCAGAATGGCTTCCATCTAACCCCCATCATGACTGTCTCTTGTACTTCCCTCTAACAAGCTGTATAGTCTGGCTGCTGTGCTGAAGTTTGGTACCTTTGTATGATCTTGATGTCGCAGGAAAAACTTGAGTCTTTGGGAATGGTAGATGAACACACTCTCCTTCCAAGAGCAGCAGAAAGTCTGACGATGCCAAAAACTTAGTTGGAATAGTCATTTTGAGCCTTCCACAAAACATTTTAAAGATGCATTTTGTGATCCTGAGGCTAACACCTTGGTTTTTGTTTATGGTTCACTGGATATCCTCAAGAAAAGGTTATTTCAGAAGTTTTTGACAGTTTGTTTTGGTGTTATGAGCAAATGTTCGTATCACACTGCCCATGGACCACTGTGTTGTAATTTCTGTCCGTTTACGGACAGAAAATACAAAATTGCAAATTTATCCTACAATCTTGTTCATAAGTCCTTGGAACACCTGTTAATATTGGCAGCTATGAAGTGATAATAGGCTTGAAACGCATTGTAACTATAACTTTCTCTCCCCATCCCCTCCCAATCAGTGTTGAAAATAATATGGTGCGAGATTGCTCAAGTGTGTCGTGCTCATGCAACATTGAAATGGGTGGGCGGGAACCAAATCTGCACAAAGTGTTCCAACAATTTTGAACAAGATTGTAGAATAGATCGAATATGCACGAAAAATTTGGCACACATACTATACTTAGGCCAATGGTTCAGATGGTATAAAAATCTCAACATGTTGAGGTAAGTTGGGGCACGAGGCTGTGAATCACGAAATGCCCCTTTAAAGCATTCATTGTGAATATAGCACTGTAAGCAAAAAACCTTTGGGCTCCAAAGAAAAGTCATTGAGAAGAATGACTATATCTCTGCTGCTCCTATCCATGCATAGGTTGTTGTTGCAGGGTTGCAAAAGGCCTGAAATATTGTTGTCAATGGCTGAAATGTGAAGCTCTTGTCACATTTGGTAGGCCCCATGATGATGACATTACAATATTTCCTGTGCCCTTCAGCAAGCAGGGTGTGTATGGCTCTAGCAAAATCAGAATGCTGTATGCCATTCCTCTCAACCAGGCTCACACTTGCTATCCTGTGCGGCCGCGGTTGAGGATGTGTACCCTCCATAGCTTGGCCCCCTTAGAGATGCCTCCACATTGGCCATTTCTCAGGCTGTACTAAGAGCCTCTTCAACCACTTTATTTTCTCTGATTCATGATAAATTCGGCCAGATAGGATTTGTCCTTTCTCTTCTGCATATTATCAAAGGCTAGTAACTCAAGCCTCATGTTGAGATTGTTTTGCACTGAGATCTCGTATGTCCACTTTTATAGCATTACTGCATGCGGAAGTTTTTCTAAAATAATAAAAATCTTTTTTTCAAAAAAAGATTGTGTAGCAGGGAATGACCCTGTCTCAAAGATGTATAAAACAGTGTGATACTTTTGGAAGTTGATGCTTTAAATGAAATATCCTCTTCTTTACAGCTTGTGGTAAATTATTGCTATATTTAGCCTATTTTCATTTCCCAAGAAAGGTCCTTTAATCTATAACCACACAACATCTCTTCATATGCTTTGATCTCTAATGGCAACAGTGCCAAACATGGTGGTCATCTACATATTGTGGTTTCATTTTTGCATTAAATTGCTCTTTCTTGCAGCCTTGATTTAACAATATGCCCATCCAAGGCAGTTAATGGGATCTTTCCTCAGTAGAATTAATACTACATAAAATGATCATAAAAAAATTATGGATTTACATTTTGCAGATATAAAAATTCTTAAGTCATCAGCTTGCTGATGTTATTAAAGGTACCCAAAATTATGTCTTTTTATGCTTTAACACCCTTTCAACAACAGCATCAAGGTACCTTGCAGGGATGGGTTGAGTTCTGGTAATCAACCTAATGGGAGTCCATGTTCCTAACAAGACCCTACATAATCCCTGCTCTCCAACTTTCCTATGTTGAATCTCCTGATTGTGCAATCCACTTTCTTGGAAGGCTGCCAGGCCATGGGATTTTGTGGTAGGGTTAGGGTTAAGAAATCTTATGATAGTGTGTTGGCTATGGGCGTATGGAAGCACAAGTGTATCACTTTTCTTATTCCTAGATAAGGAAGCCTTATCTCCAAATAACACTCTGTTAACTGGAGATTACGCTTCGTTAACTGGAGATAACAAAGCTGAACCCCAAATAATGCGCCTTATATGCGCCTTATCTTGAGATAACAAAGCTTAACTTCAAATAACGGCCCTTATCTGGGGTTAACAAAGCTGAACCCCAAATAATGGTCCTTAGGCCTATATAGAGTTAACAAAGGTTATCTAGAGATAACAAAGCTGAACCCAAAATAACGGTCCTTATCTTGAGATAACCCAGCTGAATCCCAAATAATGTCTCTTATCTAGTGTTGACAAAGCTGAACCCCAAATAACATCCCTTATCTTGAGTTAACACTCCTTATCACCCCAGCTGAACCCCAAATAACGGACCTTATCTGGAGATAACAAAGCTGAACCCCAAATAACGGTCCTTATCTAGGGGTTTACAAAGCTTATCTTGGGATAAGGTTCCTTATCTCTAGATAAGGAAGAGTCTACTTAAATAAAGTGGTAATTTGACCAATTTGTGCACTCTTGTGTCACGAGGCGACTCATTATTTACATGAATGTAGCCCCACTGTCCCAGTAAAGGTCCAATTTCGAAAAGCAGAGACAGTGGGGTATGCCTCACTATGCTATGTAGTACAAAGAATTATGTAAATTCTAAGTCTTACTTACCGTAACCATCACGTACGTGTCGTTTCGTAATGTCATCGTTTAACATTTTAGAGGTTTTCGGCATATCTCCTCCAGGTGGAAGTAGGTATAACAATGATTTCAAAATTGTTGGCCGAGGACCGGGTTTCTTCTTTTGCTTGAAATTGTTTGGGGTAGGAGAACTGGTTTAAATTCACTACCCCTGTAGCGGCTTTTGAGTAGAGATTTTGTGATTCGCACCGTGCTTGCTTGCTTGCATGCAAGTTGCAGTTTTGGCGCCGATCCCTTGGTGGCTAATGACAATAGTTTGCACTTCTGGGTCAAACCCGTTGCCATGGTCCTGTTATTTGGGGTTCAGCTTTGTTATCTGGAGATAAGCTTTGTTAAGGGCAGTGTCAACCTTGAGCTTCCGAGTATCTATTTTGGTTTGTAACTTCGCAAATATTTGATTATTGTCTGTAAAAGTATACATTTCTAGAAAGAAAATTGGACGATGAACCCGATGATGGCATCAGATTAATGTAAAACTTTCCGTATTTTGAGGAAAAATACTAAAAAAAACATGATTTTGCCCCCAAATTTTCAGACAGCATAACAAAACAATTTGAATTTTCATGATTTCTTATGTTATTTTTTAGAAACAAGACAAATAGAGCTTACTTTTCGAAATATAAGGAAAAATGTCAAAAAAGTGTGATTTTTACCTTTCTTTTACAAAATTTGAGTATAATATTGGAGAATATCTTTAGTTAGAAATCGAAAAATTAAAAATTGAGAAAACCGTCCCCAGAGAAGACCGATTGCTCATAGTAGCGAAAATTAAAAATTACCTTTTACTTCGGTACTTTTGAAGTTACCTTGTTCTGAAAATTTACCACATTTTGCGAAAAATTGAACATTGAGACAATCTGTCTTTGTTTAGTAAAAAAGTGACTTTCACGCCATTTCAAGCTGTATCTTCTCAAATAACTTTATCTTGAACTTCAAAATTTTTGAGTATGTGTGCAAGTGATGAAAATACATCTTTATGCACGAATTGAATCAAACATCTTTTCTCTATAACTCCAGAAATCAGAGAAATTTAAATTTTGTTTATATTTAAATATTATTTTCGTTGGTTTCCACGATGCGTTCGTTTGCAACGTACATTACCTT
Source organism: Ophioderma brevispina (assembly GCA_023653785.1). Classification (NCBI taxonomy): domain Eukaryota; kingdom Metazoa; phylum Echinodermata; class Ophiuroidea; order Amphilepidida; family Ophiodermatidae; genus Ophioderma; species Ophioderma brevispina. The sequence goes on from JAMKCH010035963.1 coordinate 47,799, forward strand.
AAAACACGCGCACGGCTTCATTACGCAGTTTTAAAAATTCACGCGCGACGCGATGCTGCGCCTTGCGCCTGACAGAGTGTAATGTGCTTTAAATTCCGCGGTTAAGACCATGTGGTTTTGTGAATTTAAATGGTCAAACAGCTGCTTTAAATCGGCACAACAAAAAACAAAAAAATAAACTCAGGATTGTCTTGCATTGGATTACCTTTGTTCGGTAACGATTTAGAACACAGTGTGTGTTTTAAAATGGTGCAAAAATTCAGAAATCCAAAAGTAAAAACAAAAAGCACTAGGGTTAACACTACCCTTAACCTCAGATAAGGACCGTTATTTGCGGGTTCAGCTTTTGCTCAACCCAAGATAGGACCGTTAATGACTTGGGTTCACTTTTGTTATCCTCCAGATAAGGTCATTAATTTTGGGTCAGCTTTGTTAACCCTATTGGAAGAAATGATCATTCATAACAGAAACAGTCTTACTTGTAAATGTAAAGCCACAGAGCCATGCATGTGAGCATGCACATGGCCATGTTACATACCCCTAGGTGTGTATTGCTAGGTAGCAAAAATCGACAAGATGACTGTGAAACACAAATTAGTTCTTATGCCTACACTTAGGAAGTCGGTGGCATTTTGCTGGATGAAAGACAACTTTAGCAAAACACATTTATTCCAATGGAATGCATGGTCCCCCCTGCACCTATTCCTCAATGTTGAATGAAAGAAAAATAAATAATAGGGTGCAAGTGTGCACCATTGTTTGTACCTCGTACGGATGAGGAATGATGCAACATAAAGTTCGTGTATGTCTTATAACCATAAGACCTGGGATTTCCTCTATGGTCTATGCTCTTAACAAACACTGCAGAGTCCATGGTTCCATTGACATTGATAATGAATAGGCCTGTTAGTCCAAAGGTTTTGCTCACAGATCAACACACTAATCATCACTCAGTTTTTAGCATATGCATCTGAAAGCCAGGGGTTAAACATGGTTTTTTGGACCCTGTCTACTTGCTTGCCAATTATTGTGACATTCTATTTCCAAAAGTAGTCATTTGTTCATGGGCTTACGCATTTCTGTTCATTTCGCAGTGAGCCTTTGCAATCCAAGCACACACGTATCCATTCCCAACCTTTTGCGTATTATAAATTGTGTCCCAAAGTTGATGGTACAAAGTTTTTTTGCATCTTTTTGGCACACCATTTTGCGGCACATCATCAACTTTTATTGTCATTCGCAAATCTGGGACCATTCTGACGATAACAGGGTCTGGCAAGACGCGCTCATAATGGCACTCTTCCCATCTCATCACTACGCCAATGCGAACTCCGACTGACTTCCCTTTTGGCCAGCTCTGGGGTTCATCTTGTCGTTAGCAATCTGGTCAATCCTGGAATGTACTGTAACGATTACCCTGTTCCTTTTTTGTTTTTGGTTAGCATAATATAATACATGAGATACGAAAAGCAGTCAAAAGTCTGACACTGACACATGAACTTATTAATTTCAATGTTGTTGTGGAACACAGTGGGTTAGTTTTGCGGAATAAAAGTGTCCCAGGTTGGAAACCTTGCCTGCCATCCAGTGTATGCCATATGGATAATCTTCTTTGAACATCAACTGGAATGGTTAACTTTTGCAAGCAGGTTTCTGGTATTTGGTTTTGTCCTTTTACTGTCAAGCTAGATTTAGTAGCAGCATGGATTTTTGTCATTTTTTTCTACTGGTGGTTTTTGGCCGGCTTGGTGACACAATCTAAATTGTGTCTATTTTTTTCAGCATCTTCTTGGACTTTTTCTAGTATCTTTCCTTCTCCACGGTTAATGTGTGGTGAATGCAAACCCACTGTACTCCTCACACACAATGTATGGTCCATCGAGAAGTGAATGCTTTTAAAACATCCCTTTGGCCTGTGTCCTTTCAAGTTCCTCATATGGTGATGAAGTTCTTTTGTCCTCCATCTGAAGTTTTTGCGCGGCGCATTACTGCATGAAGAGACTCCGGAGGGTTATTGTCCGGTATGGTGTCAATAATACCCAAATCATGGGTGAGCTCTGTACGGCAGTGGTCGAATATTTCTTTTGCCTTACTCTTCTTGAGGTAAAGAGAAAACTTGGGCGCTGTCTTCCCTTCACGTTTCTCCATGTCATCCCATTTGTTATATAAGTGGGAAAGATTGTTTGTATAGTCCTCATAGGAATGGCTGTGTATGAGCCCCATATGCTCTTTGTTACCGCTTACATCTTCCACTACGGTTTTTGAAAACTTATTTGAAAGTTTCAGCTTTGTGGCTTGAGTTTTCAGATTACGCTCAATGTGGGTAACACATTGCAGAGCCACAGCACCATGTAATGACTGATAAAGTGCTTGCTGCAGTGTGCTGTCTCACCATCGGTTACAAAGCACCTAAGCCCAGTTGAAAGAGATGGTCTTGCGCGGGTAATTGCATCAAATAATATCCTGTAGCATTCTCTTGTAAGCTTGTGTGTAATCATTATTGGACCTATAATAACAGGATATTTATCAGTTTTCTTTGATTTTTATCAGGAGGTTCCGATAGCTTGTGGTAACCACATAAAATTTCCAGAATTTGAACGTTGTGTCCACTGATAATGGGCTACAAGGATATTGCTTGTTACAACAACACTGAAAACCCAAACTGGTAAATCTGACTAGAAAAAAGCTAGTCCAGATGGTTCCATCTGGACTAGGTTTTATCTAGTTAAGACAGTTTAGGCTAGTCGCTCGACTAGCTTTTGCCTAGTTGGTCAAGCCTGCTTGACTAGTTAATACTAGTTGCTCGACTAGTTTTTAACTGGCTAACAGCTAGTCAAAATGGGTTCCATTTTGACTAGCTTTGCCTAGTCATCGTGCTGACTAGTTGCAATAAGCTCTCAACTGGTTTTTAACAGTCAGGCTGCTAGTTTTGCATGCATCGTGCTCAACTGATTTTAACTATTCAGGCGGTTCATCTGCTGCTAAAGGATACCTGAGAATGGAATTAAAAAAAATATTCCAATGAGTCACTCAAACAATTTCTTCAATTGTACAAATAACATCAAGTATTTTAATTTACCCACACAATAAACACAATTAAGTAAAGTTAAAGTGTCATGCCGAGCAAGCTCATACACCAGGCCCATCTCTCTTTCCTTGGCGTTCAGGCCCACTCCTCCATGTAATTTTTGTGCTGTGGTGAGTTCCCAACCTCCCACATGAGTCGGGGGGGGGGGGGGGGGGGGGGGGGGGGGGGGGGGGGGAGGGGGGGGGGGGGGGGGGTGGGGTGCCATACCTTCCCAGCATTGCGCGGGTACTATTTAAACACATGGGTGGAGAGGAGTAATTGAGTTAAGTGCCTTAAGCCCTTGCCTAAAATTTCAAGCCATACACTGAAAACCAAAAACCCTCTTGCTACTAATTTAAAACAGTACACTTGATGTCGATTTTTACTAACTAATAATTAGTTCTCTGTAGGCCGTACTAATTTTATACTACTGGTAGTAGCAGCTGAACAAGTTTGCTGAACTAGCTCATGGTTAATAAGGAAATTCATTAGGACGGTGCCTACAATTGTGCCTACTAGTATAGAGGGGCCTCTACTAGTTTATAAACTAGTGCAAAATGATGTCGCTTTTTACTACTTTGTTAAAGGGCAGTTAAGAGTTTCTACTACTTTCACTGATCGGAGGGCAATTAGTAGGGGTCATTGGTACGAGGTTCCACTTAGATGCTCTACTACTTAAGGGAGCTGGAAATAGGTATCTGAGAGATTGCATTATAATGATAATGATAACATTAAGGACTTTCAATGAAGCCAGGCAATGGAAGTCTAGCCTACTAAACCAACCATGAGTTCTTGACCCATACTTTTGTTCACTGCTGAAAATGGGGGGCATCATCTCATAATGCTCACGAAGTTTCAACCACCGAACATAAAGAATGTGAGACGTGGTAAAATTGCATATGTAATTTGCAAATGTAAAAAAAATAAAAAAAATAAAAAAAATGTGCAATTCTAATAATCATTGAAAATAACTATAGAATTAGCCATAAGGATTGCAAACTTGTACAGGCCAACTGAAATTATATTTTGGTTTCCGGTTAAACCTATTGTAGAAAGACTTGCATATTTCCTTTGCCTCCCACCCCCCCCCCCCCAACTGAGCTTGTGGAATTCAAGTTCAAAATGAAACAGATATACTTCAGAATTTAGGTTTCAAAAATGGGAAGAAAGTACGTCTTTCTCGTAAAGGTTTCCCTATCGATTTTGTTTGGGGTTTTATTTTTACTGGTTTGTACTAATCTATTCGTTTTTTTTAATGTTACCGGAAACAAAAAATATTTTTCTATTGAACCCATTACATCAACTGATAATTAACCTTAAATATATGAAAGACAAAACCATTTTTATAATTTGACCTTTCAAGACCATTCAAATTGACCAATTGGAAAGAAAAATCCAACATTTTCTTCTGGGTAATTTTACTTGAATAACTTGGAATGACCTACCAAAAAAATTGTGACAAATCTTTTGGAAAGTATAGAGTTGGAGTCATAACTAAATTTTGTGACATGGAGAACATTAGTCCATTTCTCAGTGAGGTTGAATGAACAATGAAAATTACGCGGCTGGTGGTACCCCTTGCGACAGTGCGCCGATTCTTTAGTGCCATTAAATCCAAAAATGGCGGCTGCCCCCCCCCCTGTATGACCAAAAATGAGTATGCTCAATTGAAAGAATGTATGAACTTAATTATTTATGGATCTTAAAGGATAAAAAAATTCAATGGAAAACCAAGTCTAGGATGTTGACCGTAATGAATTATTTATAAGGCCTTTGACTGTTTGTTGTTTGTGTATCGAGTCAAATTTTCAGAATGATTCTATTGAGCTGAAATTGGTGTCAACCCGTGGCTCAATGTATTTCATTACAAAAAACTCAAAAACTAAAGGTTGCCGTATTCTACCTTGATAACCAGCAAAGACCACTAATCGTGACTTTTTTCCAAGTTAACAGGAAATCTAGTCATCAGAGGTTTGGCGAACTATTAACTTTATAGCTCTTGTAACAAAGGAGAACAATTTACCACCAATTTCAGCTCAATACAAAACAATTTGACTTTTATTGATTCCAACGTCAATTCACTGACCGCAACACACGGGTATGCCACGGGAGAAGAAGCCAGCAGGCAGGCGGCAGAGGCGCCCCAGACAGGACGTGATCTCCCCACGTTAGACTAGACATGGTTCCCATTGACTTTTTTGAATCAAGTGTATAATTCTTTACAAAAAACACAATAAAAAAAATAAAAAAAATAATGCATTGATATTTGTAATTGCACAATAACGTATGTAACCGGTTTTCTTAAATTTTTCGTGCGGACGTTGATCGCATTCCATACCATATGCAGATTTTGTGGGTAAATGTCAGCTTGCTTTAATAAACGCCCCCGTGTGGACTTGGGGGCCACATTCAGCGTCACAAACTCAGCCGCGTGCGTGCACTGATCTTTTGCCAATGCGCGTGAAGCTAAAAAATAGGCAGACATTGAACCTCTATGTAAACAAAGTTCATAATAAACAATTTTGCAATTTTGAGCATGTTTATTTTTTGGTATACAGGGAGGCATGCCATTTTGGGTTGGGTTAAAATCCACCCACAACTTTCGCAGGGATACCCCCTGAAAATTTTCATTCAACTTCATATAAAAGACAAATGCACTGAGAAATGTGATGTATGCTCTCATGGTCACAAATTATCCAGATGACCAATGGAAATTCAACACTCATTAGCATTTTGATGTTGATGGTGGGATGTTGTACAATGCAATTGTCATTGAAAAAGACATGAAATGATAAGGGCCAGCAATCCATAGCCCTTCGGGTTGTCCAATACTGGGGTCCTAGCATATCATATAAATACCTCACAAGTTTATCTCAGTAATGTCTACAATGATACTTTATGTGGATTTGATTATAATATTGTATTATACATCTGTCTGTTCGATATGTTTGCCTGAATAAAATGAATTGAAGTCGAATTGAATTGATTGAAATCGGAAGGAAAAGGTTTGTAGTAATTTTACTTGGAATGACATGAAAACCACCACACACACCCACAACTTGAGCCCAAACCTACATATTCCACATGCCACCTTACACCTAACCACACCCGCCACCCACCCCAACGCATCCACACAACATATTTTCTCGCATCCTTCAACCTAACCATGCAATCATCTCTCCATACTTGCTCAGACCCCAAATGCCAGGGGATAGAAAATATAAAATCTCAAGTTCATAGAAATGCTGCACTGCTATGAGAAGGTTAAGAGACTTTGCACAGTATTCAAGAGGACTCACAGAAGACTTGGTAAGAGAGACTTCACACTGTACTCCAGCAGAATAAGAGTGGAAAACTTGAAATACACTAATTATGAGCTTTCACCTTCCACCTACAGACTTGCCAGGGGCAGCATCAGGGAGTGGCAGGGGGTATAGCCATCCTCCAAGAGTTTCAAAATTAAAAACAAAACAGGGGGCAATAAATTGTGTTAAAATTAGGGTTTTTACCTATGTGAGTTAATTAATCATGTAATTTTTTGCCTATAAGATTTTACTCATGGTGCTGCCTCTAGTGGAAGCTAGATTGTTGAGATTTAATTTTTGCCCATTTTCAACATTCAATCTTGACATAAAAAAAGAAGCAAATTAAAAACAAAGCTGTGGTTTAGAAGTGTGACAATGGAATGAAAATAATGTTACAGGGTGTCCCAGAAAAACGGAACCCTAAAAGCACCCTCATTTCCATAACCTCATGTAAATAAATGCAAATTAATTTTCACCTTTTTGAAAACATTGATTAATTAGCTTTTCAATACCGAAGAAATTTTTCCTATCGGGTACAAAATGGCTGAGCTATGGTCACTTGAAGAAATTTGCAGTTTTTCGACTCTGTCCACGGGAACCAGTAAATGTTGCTTCTTGTTGTGCATTTCGACGCCAACGATAAGGGGTCAAAATGCTCAGTAATTACATTTACTCCCTTTGTGAGTTGTTTTTGAACATATTTTAAACATTGTCTGCAGTAATTTATGTGTGTTTTTAAAATAAATGTTTAGGTAACAGGCCCTAAAGTGAATTTACCGTAATCATTGTCCCTTCACTGAGGCAACATTGGTGACGAAATGCACAACAGGGTATGACTTGTAATCGGTTTCTGTGGACGAAATAGAAAACGGTCAATTTCTTTAGGTGACTCTAGCTCAGTCGTTCTGAAACCGACCGGAAAGATTCCTTCAGTTTTGAAAAGGCAACTAATTGGTTTTTCAAAATATGTAAAAATAAATTTGCATATTTTTAGTTTATCATGCATTGGCAAAAATCAATGCACTGTGTGTCAGTTGATATATGCATGCGCCCCTGTTCGTGACTTGGGCCAACTATTCAGCGTCACACTGCAGCGTCCGTGCAATGATCTTTTGACAAGCATTGAAGTAAAAATAGGCAGACAAAGTTTCATTTATCATTGATTTGAGCATGTTTATTTTGGTCATACAGGGACGGCAGCCATTTGAGGTTTTGGGATTTAAAAATCCACCCAACACTGCGAGGCGGGATACCCCTGACCAAAATTTTCATCAACCTTCATTAGCAGACAAATTCACTGAGAATGGTTTATGCTCTCAATGGTCACAAAAATTTATCCAGATGACCAATGGAAATTCACACTCATTTGCATTTTGACGTAGAATTTGAGATGGCTTTTTAAATCAATTGTCTATGAAATCGGAAAACGGACTGCAGTAATTTTACCTTGGAATGACTGAACACCACCCCCACCCCAACTTGAGCCCAAACCATACATATTCCATGCCCCTTACACTAACCCACTCACCCAACCCACCCCACCCCAACCTGCACCACAAAAACATATTTCTCGCATACTTACAACCTAACCATGTACTCATTTCAAATGCCCCGACCAAGCTGCCAGGGGATAAAAATATTAAACTCTCACAGTTATACCAATGAAGCATTCTCGAGAAGGTAATTAAGAGACTTTGCACAGTATTCAAGAGGACTCACAGAAGACTTGTAAGAGAGACTTCACACGTATCCAGCAGAATAGAGTGGGAAGGAAAACTTGAAATACACTAATTATGAGCTTTCACCTTCCACCTACAGACTTGCCAGGGGCAGCTAGGTAGTGGCGGGGGTCTGCCATCCTCCAAGAGTTTTCAAAATTAAAACAAAAAGGGGGCAATTAAATTGTGTTTAAATTAGGGTTTTTACCTATGTGAGGTAACTGTGTAATGTTTTTGCTATAAGATTTTAACTCAGGTGAGGCTATAGTGGAAGCTAGATGTTGAGATTAATTTTGCACCAGTTTTCACATTCCAATTCTTGACATAAAAAAAGAAGCAAATTAAAAACAAAGCTGTGGTTTAGAAGTGTGACAATGAATGAAAATAAGTTACAGGGTGTCCCAGAAAAACGGAACCCTAAAATGCGCCTCCATTTCCAGAACATCATGTTAAATAAAATGCAAATGAATTTTCACCTTTTGAAAACCATTAATAGCGTGCAATACCGAAGAAAGTTTTCCGATCAGGGTACAAAATGGCTTGAGCTATGGTACTTGAAGATATTTGCAGTGTTTGTCGACTAATGTCAAGGAACAATTAAATGTTGCTCGTGTTGTGCATTTCGACGCCAACGATAAGGGGTCAAAATGCTCAGTAAGTAATTACATTACTCACCTTTGTGAGTTCTGAGTTGTTTTTTTTGAAAAAAACAGATTTTAAAACATTGTGCTGCAGTAATTTATGTGTGTTTTTTTGTTCATTAAAATAAATGTTTAGGCTAACAGGCCCCTAAAGTGAATTTACCGTAATCATTGTCCCTTCACTGAGGCAACATTGGTGACGAAATGCAAAACAAGGTATGACTTTAATCGGTTTCTGTGGACGAAATAGAACAACGGTCAATTTCTTTAGGGTGAACGCTTTTAGCTCAAACGTTCTGAAAACCGACCAGAAAGATTCTTTCAGTTTGAAAGGACAAACTAATGGTTTTTCAAAAATGTAAAATAAATTGACAATATATTTACAGAAAGTATTATGCCAATGAGGGTACTTTTAGGGTTCGGTTTTTTCTGGGCACCTGTCCTGTAGTATAACTGATACACAATTGGGGGAAAATACTTCTGCAATGATTTGAATTGTTGGTGAGCTAGTTTTGAGACAATTAACTAATGGTACGCCCTTATAATTGTCGTGTTTCACCCGAAGTTAGATTCCCCTCCTTTTTGCCATGCTAGTTTAAAACACATTTCACAGCTCAATTTCACTGTCATTATCTGCAAAATGAGCAGACTTTAAAATGATTGAAATTTACTATGTACATATCATTAAATTTAAAATTTAAAAAAAGAAAAAACCTAAAAAATTAAAATTTTGGAAAATTTTGAACTGGATATATTGAAAGTGTAGTAAACTTTTCCAATTCCAAGTATGGAATAACTCAGTTCACTTCCCCTTTAGCCCCCAAAATACCTATATTTGGCTATCGCTTAGGTCAAGGTACTATTAATATCCCCTGCTACTCACACATATATATGCGAAAGATTTACAGAATGGTGCTGTCTTCCATGTTATCAAAACTCCATAGCCACAAACTTTCAAGTAATTCACCTTAATTGCTACTTTTAGAAATGATCCAGATGATTTTAGCTTCACTTTGTAAAACCAACTTAAGGCATGGCAACGTGATATGTTTCAATCCTTTCATTCATTTTGACAAAGTGCAGTAATTAATATTCATATCTCCCCAAAACTTTAATTATGCATTGCGTGTGCTTATACTCCCCAGATTCTGAGGATTGTCTCCAACTCTCTGTAACATGAACACAACAGGTTCATGCAGCAGTTTTGGAGTATTTTATCACTCTCTGTCAACTACAAGTTGAAAAATCCATCTGTGACCAAGGTTGACACTCTTTTTAGTTAAAGACCATTTTGAGTAGTGGCCACAATGTAAATACAAGATCAAAAATTGTGTTATTTCAATGATGAACTTTCCATACTTCGCTACATATTACTATTCAAATGCAATACTAAGTTTAATGAAAAGGTCAGAAATTGGATTTCCAAAAAGCTTGTTTTGAAGACTTGTTTACATTAACTTCTGTGCCATAAAAGACTTTAAAAGCCCCTCAACTCATACGTTGTATTTATATTGTCATGCACTTCCTTTAAATTGTTCATTAAATTCTGATCAGAAAACCACATGACATTGATTTGTATCAATTATGATTATTAGTTTAGAATGCAAACTACATGAGGTGAAAATCTCAATTTTGACATTTACCGTAAAGAGCCAAATTTGGTTCGTGTGCATCCACATTTTTAAAACATTTTCTCTACTTGGAAAACTCCCGAGTTAACATGACAAGGGTGGTAAGTGGCTTATGTGTGACCCATCCTCAAACCAGAGTCTTGTAGGCTTAGCGACCACAACTCTAATTGACATGGGATTCGTAATCAATTTGTTAGTTAGATATTGGGCCCAAACCACCGTAAACTTAAATTAATTCAGCCAAAAGGTTCACAGATTCATGTTCACAAAATTCAAACTACCGTCAACTTGCAATTTCAAACTCAATCGTCATGCCAAAGTTCAATGCAGTATATCACAAACAATGCACCCAAACCACCGTGAAAACTTCAAGCTACACTACAGTGGATTTCGTCATATATAAACCTGCATATCGCACTCTCTGCGCCATCAAAAAATCAGCTTTTTTGCATGGTTGTATTGGAAATGGTTGTAAGTAAAGCACGGGGCGGGTAGTAGGTTGGTGCAGGCGGTAGGTAGAAAGATCCCTGGAAGTGGTTAAGCTTAACACACGCGTTTTTGGGCAAAAATAACAATTTTGAGTGCATTGTGTACCAATAGAAGGGATCCCAATGTTTAGTAGAACACAAAACATTGTAAATGCATCTTCAAGACTGCTTTTAATATGCTTTTAGGGCCTTTGTTTTTTACAAGAGAAACAGTAATATAAGTGGTATATACCAACACTAACAATTTAGAGACAAAATGGGCATTTGCAATTTGGAAAAAAAAAAAATGACTGATTGGCTTGAATCACCAAATGTCACTGGTTTCATGTTTTAACAAAAAAATCCAAAAATTCAAACAGTCATTCAAAAGACATGATCATGGCATGCCCTTTGTAAACATATTTTCTAGCTTGCAGTAATTACAATCAAACATTAGAGTTCAACTTGGATAAGATGGTGATCAGTGGTGTGGTTGTCCATTCCTCAAAATCCATAGTACAACCTCTCTAGGAACAGAAGGGTTTTCTTAGTTTTAGTTGGGTGGCAACGTTGAATGAGTTAAATGCACTCACAACGCAGCGACTCCAGATATATATCGGTAGACGTCGACACCATTCCAACTCCATACGTAAACATTGTACCATGGGGGAAGTGGGATGAGTCTTGGTACTCGATGAAGAGAGGACTTCCTCCAGCATCCCTAGTTAAAACAAAACAATGCATAATAAAAAAGATGGTTACAATTTTACCTGATAGCTATGTTTTGTTTAGTAACAAGCATCAACCATAGGTCTGAAAATAATTGAAAGTGGAAACGAATATCTCTTGTCTTGTTATTTACTGGAAATGAAGGAACTGTGCATCTTTCCGTTCATATAATTCATATATAAACACAGAGCAAAGTTGAGAATTTCATTAAAATTTTCAATTCTGAAAAGTCTATTGAAGGTTTGTTCATACTGTACTGCTGCAACTGGTTCGGCGAGTTGCATGACCACATTGCTGCATCTTTCCACCAATACGGCATTGGATACTGCACTGAACAAAGGAATGATATATTTATATTATTGGCATTGCGCCACAGCAACAGTGTGTGGCTAGGTATTTGGAATTAGAGAATAACGGTATGATTGTGGGAAACGGTACTTCTTTACGACGAATTGAACCAACGGCGATACCATTATTTTAAGTGCGAAGAACGAGGCCGGAGGCCGAGTTCCTTCACGCAAAAATAATGGTCCCACCCTTGTCGCCGGGTTCAAGTCGGCGTTAAAGAGAGTACCGGTTCCCAAATCATACCTTTATTCTCCATTCTAAACAGCTTTATCATTTGAGGGCATCTTTAACCCAATTTCGCGATGCTTTACGGCTTAAATACAAACAAGAAAGACTGCCACCACCAGTGACAACAATCGACAACCCGTTGAACGCAAACGATCATACGCAACGAGACGGAACGTAGGGCAGGTCGCGCGCGGCAAAGTAGCAAAACGCGTATGACGCGAGCGCATTCAACCTAAAAATAACATCAATAAGCGGCGGCGTACTACCTGGGTTAATTAAACGAATTCAACCCGGGCATCAGCCAATGAAATTACTGCATTTTCCACAGCTGTGTAAGAATGGTCCCTACACATTTGGCAGTGGGGTGGAAACAATTTTTAAGAGAGGAGCCAAAGTGTGCACCCTGTTTGTGTTGAACCTTCAAAAAGTTGCCTATCATAAATTGCTGTGATCGAGAGTGAGTGGAAAATTGATTTACCATATGCTCTCTAGGAACATTTTTAAAGCTAGTTTGAAACTCCATAATGCTTTCAAAAAAAATCCTTGTTAGTTTACTTTCAAAAATGAGGGGGCAGGCCCCCCTCCCACGTCAAAGGGGGGGAGCAATGCCCCCCCCCCCCTTGGCCCACCCCCAGTTCTGCCGCCACGCATTTGTGTTTTTCAAAGATAAAGATTTTCAATTACCAAGCAACATAAAGGGCTCATTTAATTAAGCCAACTTTTGGCTTATGCATGTGAAATGTGGGGTACGTTCATCTCATTGGCCTTGTTTTCGTATCCAATTTTCTGGAGTCTTTTTTTCCTCCGGTAGGATCCCAACAGGCAATTAAAGCGAAATGGTAACATTTAAAAAAGAAACAAAATCAAAATAAAACAAGGAATATGCATCCTGCAAGGGATATACACTATGCTACATACATGCATGTACACATTGGGTGTTTTCATCGAACTTCAATGATCGGATTTTTTTTTTCTCTTCATTAACTGGAAGGTAGATATTAGGATATCATGACTTTTCCAATTTTTTTAATTTTGTTTTTATCTTGGAAAGATACAGCACAGCTTCACTAATTAGGTGTCATGATTTTTGGTCTTGCATTGTAATGCGAGCCAGAGTATGTTGTTCATGTCACTTTGGTTTCATAATGCTTTATTCAGTGTCTGCTAATATAAATTCTAAATTTTACATATGAAAATGTGTACTCTATAGTTGCCATCAGAATTAGGGGGACAAATTTCGCGTGTGACGGAACATGTAAAGTAAAAAATGAACACATTGTGATTGGTTGAGGAATTTGAATTTAAAGTTCTACATTCTCCACAATCAAATTTCGTGCAGTTTTTTTGAGTCAAAAAAGTTACAACTAAGAATGATCATAACCGTCTTATGCATAATCAGGTGAGGTGAGCTACTGTTTGGGTTTTTAAATCATAATTTTCGGTCTCGGAAATGTCCTGCCCACTGCTCATATGTCACACGCCCAATTGTTCTCCTAATTCTGACATCTGACGGCGACTATAATTCCAATGAAACTGTTCACATACCTTATCAGGATCCACAATCATAAACATGTCATCTATCTTTTCTCTGAAGAGCATAGGAATCCCCAGTAGTGCGGCTCTGGCTACAGCCTCTGCAAAGAAATAAGAAATTGAAAGAGTAAAGAATGTTCGAAAATCACATAATATAGAGCTCAACATCTCTTACCTTTAGGGTTCTTGTCAACTCAGGACAACACCTCCCCGTTAAAGCAATAACCATTAATTTAAATTCTATACAAGACTTACACAGTGCATAAAATGACCCTAAGAACTAGTTTCTTTAATGACTGATTTAGGTGACATTGGTCTAACAATTGGTTAGCAATGACATCATACGATATTGTGTACAAGTATGTATACACATGACCTATTTAGAGAATAAAGGTATGATTTTGGGAACCGGTACTCTCTTTACATATTTTCAGTGGAAGAATGAGGCCGGAGGCCGAGTTCTTCCACGCAAAAATAATGGTGTCGCCGGGTTCAATTCGTCGTAAAGAGAGTACCGGTTCCCAAAATCATACCTTTATTCTCATTCTTAACAGCTTTATCATTTAAGGTCATCTTTAACCCAACTTTGCGATGCTTTACGGCTTAAATACAACAAGAAAGGACTGCCACCACCCAGTGACAACAATCGAACAACCCATTGAACGCAACAATCATATGCAACGAGACGCAACGTTGGCAGGCGCGAGAACGTAGCAAAACGCAGTATGACACGAGCGGTTCAACCTAAAAATAACATCAATACGCAGCGCGTACTACCTGGGTTCAATTAAACGAATTGAACCCGGGCATCAGCCAATGGAATTGCTTACATTTTCACAGCTGTTTAAGAATAAATAATACATATACTATTATCTTGCCCAGTTTGAAGTTCAATTGGAAATGGATTAAATAGTTGTTGTTCAGGTGGTATTGGATTAATATTGAAATGCAAATTGGCTCATTCATATTTATAACCTAACCAAAAAGCATAAAGTACATGACAACATGTTCAATCACCCTGTCAAGTTCATCTGCTAACTAATTATATCCGGGAGCGGATACTCCGAGAGGTCATAACTCTGCCCAGCAACATGACGTGCGTAACTCTATGCCCATTGCACACAGTGTCATGCGATGTGCAGTGAACCTAAAGATGCAATTTTCAGTTTGTTTTCACTGCTTCACCGCAATTTAGGGATTCCTTGGACCGCCCATGATTTGTTTTCTCCGCAATGAAGATACGTGACGTAGGTCTGCTTGTGGCTATAGTTGGCAGAGTGGATCATGAATTTTCTTCCTTATGTATGCCATCCACCAAGACAGGCAGATAGACAACCATCTATCTTCCATGATTACATAAGACTTTTCACAGCATGTTACATGTAATCAAAATTAATATAAATTTTAGGTTATAGGCAAATCCCTTTATGACCAAAATATTGCAAAATGCCTTGTACATAATGGGTCAACCAGTGTATTTATGTTTAATAATGGCCTAATATTGATGCTGGTATGATGGGTTAAAGTAGCTTTTTCTTAACTCTCCCCACACCGTGGAAATTCAGGATATTCACGATTATCAAAACACATTCTAATTAGAAAAGGTATTGTTTTTAGACCCAGCCGTTGTATCTACGCTCTGATAGAAATCACGGGCGCAATTATTATTTTCAGTAGAACAACGAGCCCAGAGGGGAGTTGTTCTAACGCAAAAATAATGATTTGCCCATGTTTCTATCAGAAATAAATACAACAGCTAGGTCTAAAAACATTACCTTTATTCTCATTCTTTAACAGCTCCATTACTTGTCACGTTTTTCCTTCTTTTATAGCAAATAATTATGTACTTTAATGCATAAATTACAGCGCTCTCACCTATCAAAATATTCGAGTAATCCGCACGTATTTTCTGGCGTGTAAAGCTTGAATAAAGCAATGATGACGCGTCCTCGCACAGTAGCGACGCAAACGGCTTTCATAGCAACAGGTATGCGTACGCGCCGTTTTCTCTGTACCGGGGTAGAAATACAGTCAGAATCAATGAAATTGCGAGAATCCTCATAGCTGTTTAAGAATGTGAAATACTTACTTTCCTTCTCCTCTTCATCTCTTTCTCCTGGAATCTTTCCAGCCATCACCTTGAAGCAAGTAGGTGGTTTCTTTAGCCCCATTACATAGTGGATAATTTTCTTTCCGTATTTCTTTAGGCCATCACAAAACTTGCTGTAGTAATTCCCTTGTCCCATCAAGCGATCCATCTCATCCATAAGCTGAAACATAAGGATATAAAGTCTTTTTCAATGCATAAGGAAGATGAATCATGCCACATCATCAGATCTATAATATTTCAATTGAAATTCTAACAAGTACAGAGTCCACATTTTGGTGTACTCAACACTTAAATATTTCACCATAATTTTTCCAAAAATCTACATTTACTGTTGTGGACATCATGGTAGATATGCTAGCTGACTCTTCATCTCAACACTGCCAGAAGATTTCCCCAAAAGATAGTGGAGCATGTGACTGAATTAATATTTGATGTAACAGAATAGATAACTGTTAAACTATCTCCAATCTCAATGCATCTTTTCCTGTAAGAATCAATTGGCAGTGTTTCCAAGCTTTTACACTTTTAGGCTATTCAACAGACATGGAAATGCATATGTACTAGTGGGGGAGGGGGCACAAAAACAATAGCGTTTGCGGACAAACCAACCCGACTGTGTTCCAAAATGATTGTATGCATGTTGGACGGAATTTTTAGAGGCTAATTGCTGGTATTTTTGATCTAGGACAGATGATTTGTGATCATTTCTCATATATATAAAATAGATATTGTGCCCTCCTAATAAAATAAATGAAATTCGAAAATAGTCCTGTGTGATTCCGTTTCATCGCCAAAACCTTTCATGTCGGACCGAATCGTAGAAATAGAGCTCTCGATGAAATGTTATGTTCATTGCTATTCTATCAAAATTAAAAAGGAAAAAAATTCTTTTACCCACTGAATATAATGAAGCTACAAATCACTGACTCCAAAGAAGTACCAAATGTTAATTTAAAACTACCGCTCTTCCTAGAACGCCCTCTGGAAATGGAAACATGTTGGACGGAATTAAGCATGTCGGACGGAATGGAAATGTTGACATTTTACGCGACTTTGCTATTGTGTATTTATTTTTGCACCATCTAGTAACTCGGGATAAGACGTATTAGTATTGGCATATACAGGGTGTCCCAAAAAAACTAACCAAAAGTAATTGGCTGTAACTCATTCTATAAATGTTGTAGAATGTTAAATTTGGAATCAAATTGAAGCTGAAACTTGGGAGACTTATTGATATACCATATTTTGAAGTTTGTCTCAACTGAAAGATTTCATTTCTCTTGTTTCATTTTATAACATTTTCCTATTTCACAGAAATCAGCATGCCAATCAATGGTCAAATCAAGATCATGCCAAAATGGTGCAACTACATACCTGTTTCGTAATGGCCATTTATTCTGCATATAATCAATGCATCACCTGTTCATTTTCTTCCTTATATGGCATTGTATGTTCCATATATGGAAGATAATGATCAGGCGATGCATTGATTACAAGCAGAATAAATGGCCGTATAAGCCATTACTCGAAACAGGAGCGACTATACTTTGAACTGAGGCATTCTGTTACTGCAGTGCAAAGAGAACTTTCTGACGTTGGTTGTGACAGTTTTTCTGTCTGGATGATTCCTCAAACCATAACAGCATGCAAGTTCTCTTTGCAGTACAGTAACGTAACAGAATGCCGAAGTTGAAAGCATAGCTGAACCATTTCCGCACAATCTTGATCTGATTGTTGATTTAACATTTTACAACAAAATGAGTTACAGCCAATTACTTTTGGTTAGTTTTTTGGGGGGACATCCTGTATCAGAACTGGTAAAATAATTGCACATTTATTTGTGTGTGTGTTACGCAACAAAATCCGTAAAAATGCCGTCCAACATGTTGCATTTTTTTTTTTTAAATGTCTAATTATTTCTAAAAAAACAAAAAACAAAAACATTGTTGATATATTTTTCTCTTTGAAACCTAAAATTATTCCTATTTCTTTATTAGTCAAAGAATATTTACAAAAAAAATTCCAATTACCAGTCAAAGAGACAAAGAAATGAATCAAGTCTGCCAAATTAAAAACTTCGCACCACAAAATTGAAAAAATGTCGAAAAGTTGTTTTTCAGCCGTTTCCAGGTAAAATCTTACAGAGGAAATTGATCTTTGTTTTTTCTGGGTACAACTTGATTGTTCTTAATGATGCATGTTTAATGCAACTTGAAATTGCCCAAAAGAAAACTTTAAGAGCACTCGTTTGACTGTTTAAACCATGTCAAACGGAACACATGTTGGACGGAAAAAAAAAATCTTACCCCTTTTACTTTAATAAAAGAAATAAAGCCAGACTTTGAAAAAAATAAATTTAAAAAACCTCCCCGGCCTACTTTTTCACTAAATTCATGGATACTTGATAGAAATATTTTATTTGAAATTTTGTTTTTTATAGAAAAAACTTTTTAAAATTTTTTACCATGTCAAACATAATTTTTCTTTGTTTTCTTTTCTATTTCTCTGGGCATTTAATATTTGAATACATTTGGGGGTTATAGACATGCTTATATTATTCATGTAAAGTGTCAACTTTATATCCAAAGGTATGCTAATTAAATTAATCTTTGAATGTTTTTCATGTAATAATGGTTATTTGTTGGTTGAAATTCCATCCAACATGGTCAGAAATTTGAGTTACCTGTAAAATTATTGCATCAAAACAGGTGTAACAACAATTTTATATTTGTTTACTTTTATTTTGTGACAGACAACATTCAAATCATTCAAAATGACCTAAACACAATCTATAAAGAAATTTGTCAAATTTTACTATTTTGGTGACACATTTTCAAAACAGCCACTCCTTAGAGGGAATCATCTGGCATTCCTTAGTTTTGCAGGGGGAAGTTACTCATAAAATAAAAATTTAGGTGGAAATTCACTGACTTTACATGATTTTGTGGAGGAAGAAAAAAAAAATACCCCAAATCCAGGTTGGTTGAACCCTTCAAACAGCATTTTAAGTATAGGTGTGTCACCTACCTGGGTTTCATCAAATAGCCATGGGTAAAAATCTTGTACTGTTGTAACCAGGGCATGTTCTTCAACAATCTTCTCTCTTCTGTCAGATAGTGTTGCATTCATAGATATTCCTACACTTTTAATATCAGGATACTGCCTCTTCTTCTCATTCTGCATCCACTTCCTGTGCTTTGCAATTGTGCCTTCATCCTCTCCTTCAGGCATTTTGGGCAGGTAATTTTCAAGTCCCCATTGAGGGGGTGCAGAACCTGTGGTAGAGGTATGTGGCTGAGTGGTGTTGCTACTTTTTCTTTTCAGCTTGCGAAAACTAGCTTGCAGCTCTTCGGACTCTGAACCGCGCATATTTTGAAATTTTGTTGTCAGTCTGTTCTTCCACAGCACCTACATTAATTGCAATAATAAATAAAAAATCACATCGATCGCCAACATTAGCTACCCTTCACTGATTTGGACATTATGGATTTAAGTTAAAAATTGTCAGTTTGGGGTTTGAACAGATTTACAAATCTCATTTCATATCTAGCTAGTTGTGTTTGCCATCTCAGTAGAAGTTATACTGGTACAGTGAAAATGGTTTCTTTTCCTACATGACATGTATATGCATTAAGTAATTTTGGTAGCCATATTTTGGATACTTGTCTCTTCTCTCTTTCAATAATAGTATATAAAACCATCTGTGCCATTTCAGAAGGGGCATATTACCAGAGGGGAGTAGGGGGGCTGGTGCCTTGACTGACATCAAATAATCATTTATATACGGCCAATTTCGCACTGTCATCCAGGGGAAACGGGATACTTTCTTTTTCGGCAGTTTCACCTGCAAAAAATAAGGGAACAACCCAAAAGATCGACGAGTCCTATAAACAAGTTTCATTAGAAGGCTGACCCCCTCCCCCCGTGCCTCTAACGTAATAAGGAAATATCGAAATTTCCTAGTCGTATTCAGGTTATACCTTACAAGTTGGGTGGGAGAAATGGGATGCCCCTATATAAGCATAGTCACATGATTGATCCTAAGCACTAGGCATGATAATAATAATATTAATAATAAAAATAATAACACAAACATTTGTAATTCTAAACAGGGTGATGATACAGTGTGTAGCTTTTATTTGCAGAAGTTCTCTACATGGTTTGGTTTTATCCAGAGGGTTATTGAGTCAATCCCACAATGCACCAGTTTTGGGAAATTTCACCTCAATAGGGTCATGTGATCACATAAAAATCCTATTCTTAACACATAAAAACCCTGACTTTCATGCTCATTTTAACCCACAAAGCATTAGTACTTAGGGAATTTTTTGCATGATTATGAAATGTCTTGTGGTTTTTAAACTTTTGGAACACTTTTTATCCCAAAGTACTGACATGTGTTTTGTACAGTATGGTATAGGCACATTGCTATGCATTATGGGATTGGTTCAAAACACCCTCTGGGTTTTATCTGAGACCAATTCATAATGGCATTATTTTAATTTTCTAATGATTTGAAAATGGTAATTCGAAAAGTAAAGCTAAGCAAAAGGAACAGTCCAAATTCAGCAAACAAATCTAGCATAATAGCTTTTCCACCCTAAAAGATTAGCAGGTAATGTACCTCCTTGCATTTTATAGTCTCCCCCCCCCCTTTTGTCTTCTTTACAGACAAAAAAGTATCGTCATCACATCGAACATTTTTTGTAGTAAATGTTTGGCAACACCAATTTCTTTTGTGTTTTTGCCCAATTCTTGATCGCATTTTTAGTTGTAAATGACCGACAGAGGTTATTAAAGGACACCAAAGAAAATTAAGGAATGTCAAGATCGTTGACAGTTTTAACAACAATGTCCTGATAATCCTGAATAAAATTTAAAAAAATCCTCCCTGCAGATAATATTAAGAGAACGATGAAGATGGTGATGATGAATGATCTTGATTTGACATTTTATTACTAAAATGTTTTAATCATCAATGATTATGTTTATTATCATTTCCTCTCGTAACCGACCGATGCTTTTTCACTAACGTAATCGACATTTTGACCCCCTCCCTCCCCCAATGAAACTTATGTTTATAGGACGTCATCAATCTTTTGGGTTGTTCCCTAATTCTAATGAATATTAATGGAAAAATAATATGGATTAGGCGACAAAAAAAACCCCGTTTTACTGGCGGGCAGACCTTTCAAGTAGGGTCGGTCGGTCGGGTGAATTTTTTCTTTTTTAAATTTTTTTTTCCATGGAGGTTAAAATTGGCCTAAAATCGCCCCAAAACCTGAAAAAATCGGTTGAAAATATGAAATTTTTTTACAAATTTTCGAATTTGCAAAACGCAAAAATCTGGGTCGGTCGGGCCTGTAAAACAGTTTTTTTTTTCCGTCGCCTTACCACAGAAAAATGTGGCATTTTATGAACTGGAAATTTAAGTAATGTACCTTTACATCACCATACTGCATCCCACGTTTGCCCAAAGCAGGGTATCTGCGGAATAGCTGGTCTATAATCACATTGTACTGGTTTGGTTTTGGGTAGCTGTGTTGAACAAACAAAAGAAATAAAACTTTTTTACAAAATAGAGATCAAGATCTTGGCATATTTCTGTATCTTTTGGGTTTTCGTCTTGTGGCAGAAAAATTATACGCACAGTTCTCCAGATCTACACTCACTCGCACACACGTTATTGCAGACCACATACCCCACTGATTGACCATGACAAAGAAACAGCCCACAGAAGCTGGACTGAACTGCCTTTATTTGTCATTCCAGTTGTTGGGATATTGGGTGGGGATAATGCACTTTATTGAATCATTCATTTCCACCACACAGTGTACAAATGCACATTTTCCCGGAACCTCAAATTGGTGCAAGGCGAGGGAACTACTGCTGCGCCAACAACCTCAGCTGCTCCCCCAAAAAGTTGGCAATGATTACTGTGAAATGGGCCCAATTTAAGAACACTTAATTCTTCCCATTTTGATAATTTTTGACTGCACATTACTTTCATTTTACCCTTTTCTCCAAGCATTATTGAAAATATAGTCAATTTCAAGGTGTATACTTAAGCGGAATTCACACATTTGGTGGTGATCATAACTACTTCTGTTTCAGGGGTGTAACAGGGGTCACTTGTCAGATGTGGCAAATTCCTGGTTTTGAGGTAGATTTTCCCGGTTGGAGGTGGTTTTGAGGCAGTTTTGAGCAGATTTTCCTGGTTGGAGGGGGAAACTTCCAGGTGAGCAGCAAAAAAGGCTGATTTAGCACGACTTTCAAGCTATTTCTTTTCGGTCAAAGCTCATGGGATGGCAACCTGCCACCTCCCGCCCCACATGTTACGCTATATATACTGTCCTGTTTTGCCTCGAAAAACAGGAAAAACTTTTGAACGAGACAACAAAATAGACATAAGGTGAAAATTCCAGTTGATAAAAATCATGTTTGTTGCCCATGGAAAATTTCCTAACTTGAATGTAGGGAATGTGTTCATGCAAAAATATCACACTGTCAAAAAATTGAGGGCATCCTCCCTACCAGATGTGTGAATTTCCCTTTGAAATACTACAAATTAAAGCATATGAGCAACAAGTAAAATGGATGAAAGAGATGTCTTGGAAACAAACTCTTGAAGTGTACATTTCTGTGTATCACAACGTTCAACAATTTATTACGCAGCTGGTGGTGGAATGATTTTTTAAAGTGGAGGGGCCAAAAATGTGTGAACCCATTTTTTAAGCTTCCATTTGCTTAGCTGTAAATCACCATCAGCGAAGCAAGCGCACAATTTTGGGTGCTCTCTGGAGGCATTTTAAGACTCTTTTGACACTCTTGGAATGTTTTTTCCTACAAAAATTACTGTCAGTACATGGCCAAATGCCTCCCACCTTCAAAAAATTGTCGGTATAAAAGTGGACCGCCAGACTATCACCCCCACCCTCACTTCAAAAAAAGTGGAGACCTTTAACCACCCATCCTGCTCTGTTCCACCACCACTGCTTTATGGAAATCAGTCTCAAGTCAAGTTAAGGTCTTACTATGCCATGTATTTGGTGGTCACATCCTTATAGATTTCCTCCAGCAAAATTCCCCTCTCTGGCACATTCAGATCAGTTGCACCTGCTTCAAGTTTCATAGCAATTGCTGGTGGGAAAGTGGGCAATTTCCATCCAATGTGCCAAATCTGTGACATTGTTGACCTACAGGTAAAAAAAAATAAATAATTCAGTAAAATCAACTGGTAATACTGGAAGACAAAAGGTACACAATACAATGAACTCTTAAGGGGTTTGGCAGGAGATCTGTTTATGCGCAAGCAGTTTTGAGCTTTGCGAGCGTTCAATTTAGCACCCACGGCCCACGGCAAAAGAAAGAACTTGCATTTTGAGGTGCGAAGGTTTCACGCGCAGATACCGTGGATCTTTTTGCGTTTGGTTTGTGTTGATTTACGCGAAGAATTAAAACAAAAACAAATCGCGTCAATCTCGCATCCTCTACACCCGCATTCAGTCACACACTATTTTGTAGGCGATCCAAAAGTCAAATTTTTATTTTCCCCATAGACTTGCGTGGTTTAAAAAGCGACAACATACCTTTTTTTGTTTTGGCTATAGCTCCAAAAAAAAGTCGGTGACCCTTTTTCACTTCAGATTCTTGATCGGTACCGTTTTTAATACCATATATGTGAATTCTGGAAAATGTCAAACCCCTTAAATTTTACCATTTGAAGTATGAATATACTTCAGACTTCAATTGTGAAAATGAAACACCAAACAGGGCAGTTATTTTCAGATTTTTTTAGGTACATGTAGGCTGTAGAGAACCATGTACCTAGATGTTTCTATTTCCTTATTTTTTAACTGGACCAAACTTGGGTCAAACAGATGTCCTGGGCTGGGCTGTGAGTCATTAATTCTGAAACAAATTTCAGGCTATGCGCATATAAACCCAGAAGTGTGCGACAAACACTTGAAAATGGAAATTCATGCGCAATAAAAGAGACGTGCGAGTAATTTGTTTCAGAAATTATGACAGACTAAATAAACAATCCAGCATTTCACATGTATTGCATAATGAATTAATGATGGTTGTATAATGATGTCTGGGTCCAGACAGCTAGTGTCAAACCTTTTGTCGAGTCCAAGGTGGTGTGCAAACATATTTTCCAGTGAGAAATAGCAAAGAAACAAAAAGTCTAGGTTAATTATTTGTTGATTGGTAGATTGAGAAGGAAACTAAAATCAATGCAGAGCACAACTCAGCTATCTAGAGAAATTAAAGAGGTAATTAAGCTGACTTCTATAGCAAAACTTGATCGGCCCAATGTATGCCTGTACTTACGGGTCATAATTGGTGGTAGAAACACATTTCGGATTCTCTTCATCCTGCTGAGCAGGTCCACCACCTTGAATGTCATCATGATCCACAATCGCATTGTCATCTCCATCCCCTTCCTGAGTGTTGTTGGTTTCAAGAATGCTGTGCACTTCTGGATCTGGAACGGCTACAGCGTTGTCCTTATCTTGTTGTTGCAATGCAGCACGTCCTCCTCCTCCTACTTCAATCGTGACTGGCAGCACTTTCACATCCATATTAAGTTTTAGCTTGGTACCTCCTTTGACTAGTTCATATTTTTCAACATCAACAAAGCACTCAAACTCCTCATCCCATTCTTGTATGAAAGCAGCCTCTGGTTCTAAGTTGAATACTTTTGTTGCACTGCTTTCGAGTTCCTCTCTAGTAGCGCCCAGTCTGTTGTTGTTTTCAAGTGAAATTCTAGCATTGTGGCCATTGTAGGCCACAAGAAATTTATGTCTGGAAATTGGGAAATGTCAGATCAAAATGCATACATGAATAATTGCATAATTTGTGTATAGATCATGTATTCACTGACTACATTTCTGTGAATCTGCAACTCTCTCTTTTGATTGAGGGGATTCATGACCAACTTGCATGTGTGTAAATACCAGAATCGCTTAAACTTGCCTCTGTTGTTTTTTAAAATCTGAGACCCTGTGTCTTTTAATACAGAAAACCCACATTATTAGATTTTAAATGTATTGAGACTGATGCACATATGTATATATTTTGTACATGAATATGTAATATTTTCCTATCTCCAAATTGTACACCAGTAAAGTTACATTAAAACCCAAACAAAAATTTTAAAAATTTCATCAGGTTGTCCAAAACACATGACAAAAGTTTGGCTTGCTGCTGTCTTTACCTGTATTTTCATTATTAATATTAAAAATCATCTTTACAATATTATTAAAATAATACTAAATATTATTATCATTATTATTATTACCGTAACCACTCGGGTTTAAGCCCACCTTCAGGTATAAGCCCACCCCCAATTTTTAAAGAAAATACAGGAGCTAGCATACACTCTGGTATAAGCCCAGGTGGTCATTTTAGCATTCAGGAAACAATGTGGCAGTAATTACACTTAAACAAAATCACATTTTAAAACTTGATATTCTATAGAGCCATCAATGTAGGGCCCAATACATTGGGATGGCTTGTTTGCTAGTATAATTACTTTGAGGAATGTGATGGGAAAATTGAACTTTTATTTTTAATTTCTGCTACAACTGAAGTGAGTAATATGCTCTTGAAACGATAATGTAATTTTGTATCTGATATACCCCAGGAGAACCTGATTTAATGCACAGTTGGCAAAAATAATTATTGTTTTCCTTTCTTGACAAATGTCCCCCCTTAATCCAAGTTCCCATAGGGCTAGTGGCATTATTCTAGTTCAATGCGCAGTCCAATACGTATGTTTTAATTTGCTTTTTATCCCATCTCTCTAAGATCAATCGTTTTTGAGAAATCCTTGCTACAAGGATGACATGTCCTTAAAATCCACTTTCGAGATATCGGCAATTTAGTCTAGAAACACTGTTTTTTAAGTGTTAGTATATTTTAGAAATGCTATTTTACTTTTATTATCAATTAAATAATAAGTGCTTCAATTTTCACAAATAATTGTGGAAACTAGAGATCAAAAGCTTATTTACTTTTTGAGATATGATTTTTTTAAGTGGAAAAAATTAAATATCGCAGAGCTCTTGAGAAAACAAAATACATAAGAAATATGATTAGAGATTTCAGTTTGCGAAGTTGCATTTTCGATCATAACTTTTGAACGGAAGCTCTGATTGTCGTCAAACAAAAAGCAATAGAAAGGTAATTTCTTCCTCAGTTTCAATATGTAGTTTTTATTTTTAGCCTTCTGAAGGGGTAATTCCACCTTAAGGTTTCAAAACATAATGCCATTATGCCAAATGAATTTTTAGGGCACTTTTTTCACTAAAATATTTCAACATCAAACATTATGCATATGGGCCAAAGCCAAAAATGGTCATCACCAAACCTAAAAATCCAAGTCTGCTATTGAAGTAAATTACACCCATGGCTACAAAGGGTACTAACCAAAGCCTATGAAACCAAAATTTTTTTGCGATTACATGCATCGTTATTGAAATAAAGGCAACTAAAGATAAAAATGGCGCCCTCTTAGTGCGACGGGACGGAATTTGAAAAAATTGATATATCTTAATACTAAAAAGAGATAACAAATTTCTGTTTTTTGCATTTTAATATTTCTTTGATCACACAATTCAAACATTAAAAAAAATTCTCACAAGTGTTTTTAAAAGTAGGAAAAAAACGGAATAAAAGGGCAAAATTCCGTCCCGTCGCATTTTGAGGCGATTTTTTTTCATTTTCGAGGGCTAAAAATTATTCAAATTGAATGAAACTTTCCAAACTATCAAATATTGTTGCAACTGTCATGTTAACAAACAATAAAATCATTTCCAATATTTCTCCTTAAAACAATAGCAGTGTGTCTTTTTCATGACGGGACGGAATCAAGTGCGACGGGACGGAAATTTGCCTAATGAACATACAGAAAAATTGCGCTTGCTGCTATTTATGAAATTTTTTTTAGGTATCAAACATACCGGTATTCATGCCCCTTCTGTTTGTACTAAGCAATAAAATGCTTTGAAAACTTCATTTTGATAATAAAAAATTACCAGTACTATCATTTATAAGAAAATGATTAAAAACACATGCTTTAAATTCAGTATATTGTCTAATTCACATACATGTACCCAGCTTGAAATACTATCACATACCCTGAGGGAAGTTGCTTCTACCTTCAGCCTTCAGGGCACTTTATAATAGCCCCTATCTAAAAATGGAATAGCCCATTTCACACTGATTTTGGGGGATAAGAAAGTCCCAAATGTTCACATGTGGGTGAATATCCACAATGCTACATCCTTTATTATTTGTATTATTTTCATGACTTTTTCTAAACTAGTCTTGTTCTTTAACTTGTTTGTTAATAAATTCCCAAGTAACAAAGATTGTTATTTTAAATGTAGAAGTTGTAACTATGCAGAGATGTAAATTTTCTGGAAATTTCCTGATATCAGGAAATGGACTTCTCAAAATATCCGCACTTATTAATTTTCAGCCCATTTTGGGCCCTTTTTACTCGATTTTTCAGGATTTCATCGTGCTACTTTCACTACTATGAGTTAGTTGCACTCATTTACATAGAATAAGAACAATTTTGGGCAAAATGATTGTATGTTGATTGGTTTGTATTTTATCAGTGAAATACTGATCATTGAACTGCATTCAATTTTCTTTGGAGCAAAGTGCATGTAAAAATTGTAACTGAAAATACATTAACTCTTTGCATGCAGTTAAGACATGGTTTAAGATTCAACCTAGGTTTTACTGCCAAAAGTGTAAAAAAAGTGAAGGTGCTTTAACAATGAAACAAAACATGTTTTCTAGGTTAAATTTTGTGTAGAATCCAAATCTGAAGTAAAAAATGCAAAATGTTGGATGCGTTCAGAGATATCGCATTTTGGTGTATTGCGCAATGGCGAGTCCCATAGAAACCTATGGTAAATTGCTGGAAATTGCATCTTCCTTTGATAAAAAAAAAATTTCTCAAATATTTTGCAGTTTGACAAAAATTTAATACTAAATTCTTGTGGGAATATGTCTTGGGCATAATCGATTAACTTTTCAACAATGTCGCCCTTTTCGCTATTTTTTCGCGGGTTCTCGAAACACCGAATTTTAGGTAAAATTTGAATTCCGCAAATTGATAAAAAAAAATTTCTCAAATTTTAGACTGGGTGAACAAAATTTAATACCAAAACTATGTAGGGACTTGCTTTGAGCATAATCGATTAAATTTTCAAACCTAGAGCTCTTCTAGTTTTCTTGTAGTTCCAATTTTATTGAACGACGATATTTTTTTCACGCACTGAATCAAGGGGTAGGGGAAACATTTTTGTATTTTTGGAATTATTCCTATACTTGAAATGGAGCAAGTTTGGTATGAATTTGAAGCTTATTAAATTCTACATAAATGACAGGAAATCATCACTGTAGACCCTTCCTTTCAGAGAGTGATTGTGCAAAGAAAATTTTTGTTCAAAAGTGCTAAATTTTGACATGTCGTTTTCAACGGGACATGTCAAAATTTGAATGCTTTCTTGTGTGCCAAATTATGAAGTAAGTTGATCAAAAATAAATACTTGAATTATAAGTTTTACCTTTGGTGATGAACTTCGACATTATAAAGGGTCACATATATGTATATTATGTAGACCCTGTAAGTATTCAAGTTGGTAGGTGAAAATTTTTGTCACCCGAAAAGTTCAATTTTCGGACAAAATCGGCCACCAATCAAGTATTTTATGATCATAATAATGAGTGTATGTACAGGGTTTTGATTAAAATTCATTTCGATGAACAATTACCCTAGAAATATGACATCTTAAAAAATTAAACATGCTCATATTTGCTCAGATATGAATTTTTTTCAACACTTGGCACTAAAACCTCAGTCAATCCTGAAAACCTGTCTTAAAGTGAACAAGCTAATTTCCTTTAAATAATTACATGAGATACATGGGGGGGGGCGGTCAGTTTTTTTGTAGTTTCGGGGGGGGAAAAAAAAAAAAAAAAATTGGAAACATGTGTGACTTTACAGTTACAAAACTGCTTATAGTGTTGTATTATTGTAGTTAGTGTATGCAACGATCCAAAACAATGCACGAAATGGATATTAATTATTTAAAATGGTTTAAGCAAAAAATGGTTTATGAAATATGGGAATGTTGCTTTAATTTGCCTTGGCTTTCACTCAAAGTGGAGTAAAATGCAATTTTATATGAAAGGGATATTGCCAAATTAAATTAAGGCAGGAAATTGATTCCGTTCCGTCGCATTCCGTCCCATCCGCACAGACATGTGTTATTTAAGAATTTTCGTAGCTGCTAGATTAGTAAAAGATCCAAATTTCTATGGATATTAATAGCATGATAGTTTGAACTTAATTTGATGTTAAAAATTTCATGTACCGTCCTAACTTTTGATAAATTAAGCAAATGTTCATTTTTCCAATACCATGAACTGTAACTGAAAAGTGTTCCTGAATTTAGGCAAAAGGTCCTGAATCTGGAAAAGTCATGAATAGGAATTAAACTTAATTCAGACCTACATTTCAGACACTTGCCCCACCCAAATTCAATTGATTTGCACCCAGAACAAAATCAATAAATTAAAAGAGCCACTGATAAATCAACATAAAGTGCTGCCTATTGATATTACACAAACTTCAAGTATTGTAATCTACATTGTCCTTTGTTCCAAAAACCCAAATCTATAATCCTGTTGAGTCAGTTTATTGCTTTTCATACAATGCAGACTTTGGGTGGAATGGTCTGAATTGGTGTCGGAATTTTGGTCTGAATGTTTGTCTGAAATTGGAGGAGTCACAACTAGATAATGCCTCAGTGTTGTGAGTGACTAAAAGTCAGACGCATTTAGCCCAAATTCAGACTTTTTCATTTCCAGTGACCTCCGTCCGTCGCGCCATTAATATAGTTACCATGGCAACATGTTTGACCTGAGTTTTCTTCATGTGTCCTGAATGTAGTCTGTGAGTTGCTTTTTTACTTAAAAGCACCTCAACCATTTACACATGCAACTGGTAAAGAGGTGCAAAAGAAAGGGCCATCATCAAATTCCGTCCCGTTGCATACGAGCTTATTTGGCTTGGCCCTAAATATGATAATGTTTCTCTAATAGTTATGTGTAAAACTTTAAAAAAAATAATTTTGTGTGCTTTACTAAGAAACAATATGGCTGTACAAAGATTGTTTGTCTCAGTCGCTTCGTTGGACTCGATGTGCACAAAATACCTCAATGGGAATGACTTTGTTGTTGACATCGGTTATGATAACAAGGCAAGTGGTTGATAATCAGAGTTCACTAGGTTGGCATAGAATGGGACTACTGCATCTGTCACTTTCTACTTGAAATGCATGCTGTGATGCAAATATCTACTCTTCATGGGCTGGACAATAGAAATGGAAACCCTCCAACTATAAAACAGTCCTCAATAATGGCAAAGATATCATGATCTGATATATTCTTGAGTTATGGCTGATTCACAAGAGTAGGTAATTCCCTTCCCACTTGACACTTTCTGCTTTATATACCATATTCATATGCTCATCAATCTGATTCGAAGTTCTTTGCCACATGCAGGAAGGGGTCAACAGATACATCAATGCCCATATGTATGTCTATTTTCCTCTTGAACAAGAAAGTTAGACTTGATTGATCTGTAGCAACTTGGCATAATTCATGGCGTTCTGCAAGTGTCCTTGAAATATTCTGGTGTTTTTTGTTGATTGGTAGATCTCCTTGAAGTAAATTTGTTAGCCTCGAACTCATAGTCCAGCATGGACGAGTGGACCAAAGTTTATCATCAATCTCTGGTAGTGTATAAGGTAATGAAACTTGGGTTTCATTGGGCTGTGTTGGAAATCAGCAAAATAGC
Source organism: Ophioderma brevispina (assembly GCA_023653785.1). Taxonomy (NCBI): domain Eukaryota; kingdom Metazoa; phylum Echinodermata; class Ophiuroidea; order Amphilepidida; family Ophiodermatidae; genus Ophioderma; species Ophioderma brevispina. The sequence continues at coordinate 78,466 of JAMKCH010035963.1, forward strand.
CTGGTCAAAAATTCTTCTATCAGATCTGCAAAGAAGTCTGCCAATTCAGGTGAATATTTTGGGCATGTGTGTATTCAACACATCAACACAATGCAAGGATACCTCCCAAGCTTTTCTCTATATGGCACATTTGAATCCAACCATTAATGGCAACAATCTCAGCAAGCACCATGACTGGGCCTGTGTCTGTTTTACCTTGAAGGATGCCATATTTTCAGACATAGTGGAAGGCTTGCAAGACTTATCTGGACCACTATAGGGAAACTCAGTCACTTGCTTATTCAGGTATGGAAGATCGAAGTACCCTGACCGTACACAATAACGTATCACACACTCAACCACCTCAGGGACTATCCCTTCCAACAAATCATGGGCCTGGTCACCAGGTAGGCCTTCAGTTACATGGTAGTACTGAAGCTCATTCAATGAACTGTTCCTTTTCAATCCATAAAATGAGGCAAGTGCTCCATTTTCTGCAACCATTTCTGCCTGCTGTGTATAGCCTGCTTTTGATCTGCATCTGATGAGTGGTGACATCCTGAAATGATTTTTAAGTGCAATCCTGGATAGGTTGCAATATCTACACAGGCGATCCACTGTTGAAAAACTTTCCATAAAGCCACCAATTCCATGGGCCCCAAGATTGTCAGCTGGTATATAAGCTATTGTGCCATAGATTTTGTGCTCTACTCCATCCTTGAATATACACATTCCCTCTTGTTCTAACTTCTTTACATCCTCTAGCAGGGGATGGAGTACATTATCTATGCCATACTTTTTGACATCAACAGATTTGCACAAGATAGCTAACTGTATGACATGCAATCTAGATCTGAACTTTGGATGCAAGTTGCCTAGTACGAAGTAGAACCCACTGATTTTGGTTTTCTTAGCCTTATTTGTTAAGGGGTTTCCCAACGTAAATTCATCATAATAGAGAATCAGCTGCAAATTCATATGATTTCTGGCAAAGATGGGATTTTTTTTGAAGAAGTGTGAATCACAGAAGTCTTCCAGAATATCTCCCGTTGTTTGATGTCCTTGATAAATTTCAGTAAATACATCATCATGTTGCAATAAGGCTTGCACTGTCTTTAGGATTGGTACATACTGCATGCTACTTGTGGTTTCCAGATCAGGATGCTGTAGTGCAATTTCAACTGGTTGAACATGTTGGGAAAGCTCACTAACATACTTGTTAAGGGTCCTCTGGCTTTGGAAATAAGAAAAGGATTCCTCATATAGAGTCTCATTCATGCCTTCACTGAGACCATGTTGCTTTAAGTCATCCACATCAGCACCATTATTCTGGAGACAATCTACAACTTTTGATGCTATTTCTTCCCTACACAATTTAATCATCTCTGCAACCTCCTCAGCAACATATTCACATGTTTTACCAGGTATCTTGAACTTCTCCCTTAAGGTAAGAAGGAATGAACTGACTTTTTTCTTAGGATCTATATTCTCTTCTTCTACTAGTACTTCTTGTTCTTCAACATCAACTTCCTCTCGTGCAACATCTTGATCTGCAACATCCAACTGCAATGCATCATTAATGCCCCTATCATAACAATGCTGATCCCAGAAGTCTTGATGCTTTGATTTAATGTGCAATTTGTATGACCTAATATTATGATATATCTTTTGACATCCACCAATGTTACAATGTATGTAAAAATCAGGTGATGCATGCCCATGACGGTAATGTTTGAGAAGTGAATGGAAGTTTTTTGTCAAATAGTTACATCTGCAACAAATAAAATCCATCATCAACATCAAACAAGAATAGTAGGCGTATCAATGACATCCAGAAGAAAAGGTCTAATTAAAACACTGATTCTACTACAGCTGAAACTAGAATAGCACCTGTGCGTACAAGTAGCTGCAGTGAAAACCGTATTTACTTATACATTGTACAGTATGTGGTGGTTTATGGAAAGTACTCAGCTTCTGAGATAATAGGAAAAATTTCACTTTCGTTCTTCACAACTTTCTCCAAATCTGCTGTGGAGAAATAAACATTACACATTCATATACTGAGCTAGTCAGCTGGATATTCTATTTCCTTAACTGAGTTCTATATACACAGTACAGGGTCTCAGTATTCTTGATGATTAAAACTAACAATTTTGATTCTGAAATGAGTAGCTTCACAATCTACTTGCACATGTAGACAAAGTGACAAGAGGCAAGGCTATATTATGCACAGTAATTTATTTTAATATTTTGGGAATGGTAGCTGAAATGCAGTCAGTCGTATACATGTAGTAATAGCTCTAAATCAATTGTGGATGCAATATTCTTTCTGAAATCTCTTTACACTTTAAGGGGGGACACCATCTCCATACATGTTGATGTACACATGTCATACATGTACCTGTGTTAAAAAACAGAAAATGAACATGATTCACAATATTATTCAACAATAAATGCACTAAAAATGTTTGTGGTATTCATACAAAGTCATGCAACCTTTTAAAACTTATAGGGACACCATGATATTTCACATAAAATACACCCTCAATTTTCTGACTTTTCTGTTATTGGTGAATATGGCCCATTTCATAGGTAGATGCAACTTTTGTCAACCAGGGGGGTCATTTTTTCAAACACAGTAACAAGCTTTTGTTTTACCTTCCTGTGTGCGTAAGAGTATAGAATTTAAGGGGCAAAATAGGTTTTGGAGCTTAATCTTTTCTCCTTTATTGCCCTTTTTACAAAGTTGGAAAATTGAATTTTGGTGAAAAATACAATAATTTTAATGGAAATTATAGTGAAAGCACTCTTGTAATATAAAATAAGTCTCATAAAGATGGAACCTATTTCACACACACAGCAAGCAAGCCCTCTGCCATGCTGGATGTGACAAATTTGTGAACGGAAAAATGTGAACAAGGATTTAATTAAGTGTAACCAAGTAAATTTTATAACCAGACCTCTAATTTTTCATATCATATAATCTTGAAGGGTTATTAATGTAATTATGAAATTAAATGCCACAAATGTAATTTTTTGGTGTATCTGGGTATAAATGAATACTATACACAAATGTGAATGGAAAACGTCACAACCTGCCACAACTTTTGACATGGTTCAAAGTCCCTGTAACAGACTTTCACTACCTTTTGTTTTTACATGTTTGAAAGGCATCACTAAATGTCTCAACAACAACAAAAAAAAATTCTGATGGGCTCAACAGTGTTATAATGGCAGCTGAAAACAAAAAAATGTTTTTCAGGTTGACAACTGGTTGACCACATTTTGACCATTGGTTCCTGAGTGTACCCTGAAATACAGAGAGAAGGAACTTGGTTAAGATAGTGGAGGTAGACCTTGTCAGGAGATAAGTGAAAATACCCACAATGATCTTCCAGCCTTCTTTATTTTTACACAGGGTGGTCCCAAAGTGAAAACTGCTAAAGTTGCATCTACCTATGAAGCAGGCTGTTTGTAATATGGTAAACCAAACACATCCATAGAACAAAATAGGCCACATTCATAGTCTGTATGTCAAAATTAAAGATTTTGACGCTTAGGGTCCGACACAAGATTTTAACCGGTTAACAATGGGTAGCCGGGGAAGCAAGTGACATGTGCACAAATAGTGCATGCTTATGTTAGATATGATCTCTCTAGTAGAAAAATAAATCTCAGAAATGCCTTTCAGCATACTTATTACAGTAACTTGAAATGGGAAAATTTGTCGTTCACATGCATACTATGTATAAGTCTACATGTATGGGAGAAAAAGCCAACCAAAAACCGACACATTTTGAGGCGTAACTTCCAAAATATGTAACCTACAGTGATGGTTGACCCCTCATTTTAAATTTGAAGATCTTTCCAGTGGAAGAGGTTTCAAAACAATAACACATGAAAATTTGATGACCATGCTTCGCTGTCTTATACAGAACTTTGGTGTTCACCGTGGCTATGACGCTATTAATATACTACAATTAATCATTTAATTTCTCAAAACTCTAGCATTCGCCAGCATTAAGGATGGTGTCAACCTTGAGTTTCAGGGTACCCATTTTGGCTTGTAACTTCGCAAATATTTGACTATAATATGTAAAAGTTACATTTCTAGAAAGTAAATTGGACGAGGAAGCAATTGTGACATCAGATTAATGTATAACTTCCCATATTTTGAGAAAAATACTAAAAAAGGAAGATTTTGCCCCAAATTTTTCAAAACAGCATAACAAAAACAATTTGAATTTCCATGATTTCTCGTGCTATTTTTTACATACAAGACACATTTTTCTAGGAATGTTTTTTTTTTTCATTTTTTTAAATAAAGCTTAGTTTTCGAAAAATCAAGAAAATTTTCAAAAAGGTTATTTTTACTCTTTTCCCCAAAATTTGAGTACATATTGAAGAATATCTTTAATTATAGCATTATGAAATCATTATACATGATGTATGTTTCTGCCAGCAAAGATAGCTATATGTCGCAGGTTCTACATGGAATTCCTGGCCATGGAGATTTGCTTGGACCACGTTTAATACAGTGGATGTAACAATTAATAGGAGAAGCTAGGGCCTATTATATACATGTATGGTGCAATTGCAAATCAACATTTATGCGTAGCCCGGCTAGGCCTAATCCATGGCCTGGTAGGTCCATGGGTCTTGATTAGTCTTTCAGCAAGGTAAAGTCCGAGCTTAACATAGAAATAGAGTAGGAGAAGCCGAACTGGCTATACCCGCCTGTACTAAAAGTTTGTAATCAATAATACGCCTATTTGGGGGTTATTGGGTTTTCGCAGAAAACAGCGAATACGGAGATGTGCGCATCCTGCGTAAACGATGGCGTGCAAATAAGCGCACTTGCTGCGAATTTGTTTTAAGTATAATGCATTAAAGGTTTGCAAGCGCGTCATGCAAACATTTATTACTGTTGGTGTTCGCGCCTTTTAATAATCCAGGGTTTTGCACGGATGGCTTGGGAAGTTTTACTGTAAACACTGTTTGTTTTGGTTATTTGTTTGTTTTTGTTTTGGTTTGGTTTGTTTTTTAATTTTTGTTGTTGTGTTTGCTTTTAATTTTTTTGGGGGGTCTGTGAGTATTTGTAAGATGTTCATGAAATAAAAACCCGGCTTTTGAAACTTATATGGGTCTTTCCATGAAAAATGTCCTCAATCACATTTTTGATATGTGTGATCACAAAATTGTTTATCTTAATTAGACCAAAACAGTTTTTATAATGATAATGAGTTCAACTTGTGGACTAAATCAAAGGCTTTCATATGCCAACCAACTTGGTGCAAATTATTTATAACATTTTCGTTAATTTTCACTAATACGATGGTGTCCGGGGTTAAATATAGGGACATTTTGTGACATAGAAAGTGATCAGAAATAAGTTGTAAATGCAAGAAAATGGTTGTTTACTTCCTTTTATTGATCTAGGTGGGCAGAAATATAGGTAAAAAAACATATGAACAGATCACATTTAAAATATTTCTTCGTTATTTCACTGTATATTTCTATAAAGTGCAAGAATCGACGTGTAACATTTGGTGTCCGACTTTAAATGTTTTTGTTACATATTGAAAGCGTGTGTGACTTCCATATTTTTGTCCAAATGACCTCTATATCAATTTATAATGATAATATACGACTGCAGGTACAAATCTAACAGCATTTAGAGACAATAAATTTTGTCATATTTCAGATTTAGCACAATTTAGACGTAACTGTGGTGTCCGATGTTACACGTTGATAATTTAATGCAGTTTTGTCTGTATTTTCACTGTTAAGCAAGGTATGCATTTTCCATACCATGTTGGGAAAAGAACTTGGCTAACATATTTTTAAAACCAAAAAAGGTCACCTTTCACCTCTGTCTTTTGTGAGTTTGGCACCTTTGAAGTGGTGTCCGACGTTACACGTTGAACTGCCAGTCAAGTAAAACGGTATTATTTCATGGAAAAATGCAGGCTTACAGTCACTCAATGATAATGTTGCAAAAAGACAACATTTCCAATCTACAAAAACAATTCTGATAATTTTGTATGATACATCATTTTTAGCATGCATCAATCAACATGTAACAAGGACGCCGGTGTCCCAGTGTTACATGTTGATTTCCCACACTAACTCTATGGGAGTAAATATGACTTTCTTCAAATATGGCATTTGCTGTAATTTTCTGTCAAATTAACTTTGATTTATGTTTGACAAAGTCTATCAGAACACTTGGAATGCAAGAAATTATCTAAGTATGTATTTTTGACATTTTTACATCATGTCACACTTTGAGGACATTTTTCATGGAAAGACCCATATGGCAGGAAACTATGCCTACGTTGGATTTTTCACGGCCAACATTATGGAGTCGATAGGCATTCTCTTTTAGCAAAATTACCCAAGATAAGTAGATAGACCTAGCCTATTTGAACAGGAAAACGAAATGGAATATCACGCTCAAAATTTCAGGAATTTCATATCTTATCAATACCAGCTACCTCACAAAATAAGAAAAAAATTGAGGTAGTGTGGTGCAAGTTAGTCAAGTTGACATGGAATCACCCTACAGACTATGGATTTTTGATCTCACTTTGAAGCCAAGACATTATTTTGAACATGAGTAAGTGACTTCGGCGAGGAAAAAACTCATTTAACCACATGAGAGCTTCTAAAAAATAGCAAGATTTAACAGAGTTCATTGGGTGCCCCAATTAGTGCCCTGTAACCTATTCTACTGTACTTGGTGCCATTCCATCTGAAGTTTACTTTATTTTCTTTAAATATTTATTTTCCGTATAAATCAACGTGTTGAAGATACTGAATCAAGTTTACAAACACCACTACTCCCATTTTGACGCTACAGACCCCAAAATTTATGTATATTTTTTGTGCATGTTTACCTGAGTGAACAAAGTTATCCGGTATCATTTCTAGTGCGATACCGCTATTTCATCATCAATTTATGTGCTACTCTTTGAGAAAATAATATATTTGTTGGCATGTCTCTCTAGCTCTATAGCACTATACTTTCAGGCCTTGTCTTTTGAGGCGTGGGAGTGCGATAGCACACATCACACACAAAAAAATGGTTCTTGAGGGTGCGATTTTCAGCACACCTAAATATGGTAAAATAATACACAATTTTGATACAAAATGCACACCTACATCACACCTGACTCATCTTCAGAAGTGCTTTTTTTAGCACAGTAGGCATTTTTAAAAGAAACGGCTGTACTTTTTGCGACCAGAATGCATGTTTTCTTGATTTACCAACTCAAGTTTCTTGATGAAAACATTAACAGGTCCATCATTCTTCCTTAGGTTACAATTTTTAATTCAACTGGGAGTGATGTACCTTATTTCTTGCATTGTTTTCAAAAAATGCTGTTTCAGCCATAGAAAGGTACAATGATAAATTACAAGTCTATTGTATACTTATGAGATTTTAATTTAAGGGTCTTTACAGTCTGAATTAAAATTTTCTTGGACAGGAGAGACGCACACACACTGTGTATACGCAGCAAGAAAGCTGCAAGATATGCTATAATCCGGCGCATCATTGGACCAATTACACACTGCGGTGTGACATGCAACGATTGTTTTGGTTCATGCAGACCACGCGAGCGTGTCACTTCTGCTGTCCAACAATTTTTTAACCAGACTGTAGGTGACATGAAAAGGTCTACACTTGTCTTTAAAATGAAAAGTCGACTTTTAATATGATTAAACTTATCGTGCTTAATAACCTTCTATCTGTCATAAAATCTTACAGAATGGCAAAAAATACTCAAAAATTATGTTAATGAACACATCAAGTTTTACACATTGTCTTCTGTCACTTCATGTGGACCAAAATGACACGTCATGCATCAAAACCTACCACAGTGCGTCCTGTATTGAACTTGGTTCACTCATATGAAAGTGCAAATGTAAATAAGGCGACGAAAATAAAAAAACGTTTTACGGGCCCGACCGACCCTCATTTTTCAGTTTTGCAGATTTTTTTTTTTTAGTTTTTCCAAAAATCATGTAAAATCAGCCTGTTTTTAGCCCAAATTTATCAATTTTGGCTATTTTTTAAAGGAAATTTGTAAAAATTTTTAATTTTTTCCTCTTGATTTTTCAGATTTTGGGGCCATTTTAGGCCAATTTTGACCTCCAGAAAAGAAAAAAAAATTAAAAACTTTGAGCGACCGACCGACCCTACTCTTAAGGTCCTCTCGCCCGTAAAACAGGGTTTTCTTTTTTTGTCGCCTAAATGTTCTAAATTTGTGTTGACATAATAGAGATTTTTGGTTTGTACGTGAATGAATATATACCAAAAACTAACTAGGTAAACTCATAGTTAAGGGTATTAGCAAAATGTAGCTGATGAGATTAGCTCAGATCAAATTACTATACTCGATTCATCTGATATGTGACCCGTACCATTCTTGCGGAGGTGAAAAATTCAATGAGGCGCAGGGACTTCTGTTAATCATGTTATTGTGAGGAATGTTAAAGGCCTGAAATACACTATAAATGCGATTCCATACATGAATGAAATTGTATTTAGTGGCAGGTGAGTGAGTTAAATGACCAAAGTGTCCTCCAAGATAATCCGGTGTGGCACGTGTATTTGAATTCTTTCACCTTCCCTCTCCGACTTATTGGAATAGGTCCAAAACTCTAGGGGGACGAACATATCACGCGAATCGAGTATAGTTTGATTTCCTTTTACTTACTATTCTGCTTTGATATAATCAGATCGCAGCTAAAGTGCGATTCTGAAATAGCCTTGGGCACATTTTGAGGTTTGAATAAATGTGAACGGAATGGGAAAATCTCGCAGCGTTGCACTGAGCACCGCGTGTGACGACTGTGTAGGAATCACCACGATTGCGTATTGCGTCCAACTTCACGCCTGACCAATACTAACGCTTCCTAACACGCATCACAATGAAAACAATTTTTGACTGCGTAAAATCATCCGATCGTACCCCGATAACCCCCAAATAGGCATCCATGAACGACCAACAATGGCGACTCAGTCCTCACCCTTGAATTTCTCTCTATGGAGCTTAATGACAAGGATCTACTTATATACTCTGGCTCAATATTTCTTGGACATTTTTGAACGCACCCTCGCTTCCCCGCCAAAACGGCGCACCATCATATTGCATGTAGGCGCAATAAACTCATGAAAATATTCTTTACCATGCATTCAGCACTCATAAACATTCCTCACTACTGTCTGATTAAAAATTTGTTGGACAGCAGGGAACACACGCACGCGTGGTCTGCGTGAACCAAAACGATCATCGCGCGCCACACCCCGGTGCGCAATTGGTCCAATGATGCGCTGATTACAGCGTAGCTTGCTGCGTATACACAGTGTGTGCGTTTCTCTTGTCCAAGAAATTTTAATCAGACTGTAAAATGAGAAACAATAACCAACAGGGCTTCAATTTCAAAGTACAGCAGCCGTCAGAATTCCTTATCTCAGCAGACGCGATTGCCGGTCAACATGCATGACATGCATGCATGGTCAAGACTCAAGGGGTGGACACTCGTATATTGAATCCACGACAAATCATGTTAGGGTAGAAATTGCCTAAAAATTGTGCACAATGGGGTTGAGCGCATAGCCGTAACATTCAAAACTACCAGCCTTGCTAAATTTTGTCACTGTATTATGAAAAGGTTTGTGTAGATATTTTGTACAAATTTTATGTTTTCTGTAAGTTATAATAATTAATACTTTTGTTATAACATTCTCTTATACCAACTGTATTGGTTGCACAGAGATTGAATAAACCATGAAACTTGTAAACTTGGCATGGTCAACAATTATGACAATTTCCAGCTGGGAGGAACCAATAGACTATTTGCACATCCCCGAAATGCATCTCATTCGGTGCCCATTTCCATCCGGGAACTTTTGATCGAGAAACTCTATCCGTCAACTGTGCCAGTTGACGGATAGAGATTTTAAAAGTATAAATACGGGCGGCCCTGCGTTGCAAAAAAAATTTGACGATGGACTTTGATATGCAAATTAGTTTCTCGCCAGTCGACTGCACTTGCAAAGACTTGAGCTTCCAGATCGGATTAACTTTTTTCACTGAAGATCCTTAAGCAAGGATTAACCGGTCATGTTTTGGTCATAACTTTCCGCCCATTTCTGGTACCTTAGCACTTCTAACCGTAAATGCAGTGGCATTTACGGTTAGATATTTCGAACAAGGGAACTTATACCAGCCTCAAGTCGGCTAAAAACATATGATTAGGAGCGTAACAAAAATACCAAAAAACTTACACTATCTGTGACGTTGCACTATAGTTGGGTAATCGTCCGTCAGCTGACAGTCAATGCTCAGTTACCGATGAAAATATCCCGTTTTGTCGTAATTTCAACACCAGTGCCTCGATTGTTTTTTGTTCCATAGATATTCTTCTACATTTTTGTAAGATTAACTTCACGTGAAAAACTTTGTATTGTAATTTTAGGCACTGTTCGGCGACGAGAACGAACAACAAATTTTTTTGTAAACATGACCTCTGGTACAAGTTCCCGGATGGAAATGGGCACCGAACACAGAGCTGGAATAATAAACCAAGAGGGGAATCGCGCGTGTTATTGAATAGGCCAGCAGCTAACCTTTTTCCACATCTCACTGCACCTCACGCTCCATCCTTTTTGTTTGCGCAACCCTGCCGTTTTTTCGCTGCACAAGCAACCCACCTACAAATCTAGTCCCAATAGGTACCCATATACTTTCGGGTTATAGGGTACCACCAACCGAGCTATATTTACTAAACTAGAGTTGCGACTAGCCCTATCGAATGAAGCCGTGCGTAGTTGGGTACGCATCTACGCAGACCAGGATATTTCCCGGCATTGCCCTAGCGATTTGGGGTAAATTTTGGGGTATGCTCGCAGCATGGTGCGATTTGTTGGACTTGCAAATGGCAGCGTAAAGAGTACGCAGACAGTTTATGCTGTGTGGATTTCGATGTTTTGCCACATTGTTCTTAATTTTTTCAGCATAGGCCGCAGCTTTTGCTTTATGTTTCACTTGAACTTGACAGGACATAATCCTTTCTTTTCTTTCATTCCTTCTTTTCATCTTTCTCTCTGCATGTTTCCCCGCTTTCTTTCTTCAAGTTTTCTTTCTTCTTTTTTTTTTTTTCCTTTCTTTGGTTTTGTTCTTTCTTTCACAGTTTTCTTTCTTTGTTTTTAGTTCTTTCAATGGTTCGTTTCTTTCTGTTTTTTAGTTCTTTCTTTCTTTCAATTCAAAGTTCAATTTTTTTTTCTTTGTTTTTAGTTCTTTTCTTTTCACAAATTTTCTTTCTTTGTTTTTAAATGTAGTTATTGTTTTTCATTTTTAGCTATTTTCTTTCTTTGTTTAGTTCTTTCTTCTCTTTGTTTTTAGTTCTTTCAAGTTTTCTTTCTGTTTTTTAGTTCGTTCTTTTCTTCAGTTTGCTTTCTTTGTTTTTTGAGTTCTTTCCCTTTCCTTTTCCTGCTTTCTTTCTTCTTTCCTTTCTCATTTTCTATCAATTAAAACAAAGAAAAGTTGCAAACACCTGAGTAGACTCAGTAGATCAAATACTCATAATTTTATATCTTTGAGAAGCAAGACGAGCCCAGAATATTGGTTTGTGTTTCCGAAATTTACATCTGCAGAATTTAGAAGAAAAAATGAGAGATCAGACCAGACTTTTTGGAAATAGGACGTTCCACGAGAATTTGAGCACATGGACAAAACTCACTGATATTGAGTCAGATATATTATCATAAATTAGGGTGTCATTCATGGATTTCATAGTAAACGCTTGTTTTTGCCCGAGTGCGAGGCCGGCGCCGGGCGGTGCGACGCGACCCCCGCCGGCCTGCCCGAGGGCCCAAACAACGTTTTACCATTAAATCCATGAATGAACCCTGTTCCACATCATTATTTTTGCATGTTGGTACCTTAAATCCTCGAAAATCAGCTGCAAAATCACTCTTTTTCGTGTAATGTTTTCACAATCATCTTCTTTTCTTCACACATATGCACCTAGAAAAACAACAGCACGATAATGTATCAATGGATGTTCCATTAACATAATAGGGGTGTGCTTCGAATGTGCACTAACATGCAATAGTGATGAAGGCAGTTTTCTTTCTGTTTTATTCAACACATATTCCGAAAAAATACTTTTGTTTAGTAAGTACCGTATATTGGGCTTCAATATTTATTTGAGCAAAAAAAACAATATAGCCGTAACAGCCATAGCTCCTTGACACACGTCCCCTCTACTCTTTCACATGCATACCCCATTGATTAGAAATCGATTACTGCAGTGCAGGGCATTAAACGTTGTGTAGGACCGGCTCGCAACCAATCACAAACGCGGAATCTCCTAATGATGTGTTGACAATAAATAAAACAATAGTAGCTGGTCTCATGAAAACTAAATTTCTCCTGAGGGCTTCAACCAAAACAATAAGTCATTAACTGTGCCTAGATGTTTGTTCAGTTGTACCGGATTTTCCCCCTTTCTATCTTGTTTGCTTTCTTAAAATGTGTATTGCGTTTTCTTTTTTTTCTCGTTTTGGTTCTTATTTTGATTTTTCATCTTCCCTTTGCTTCTTTTTTACCCATTTCGTGTTTTTTTTATCCCTCGTATTTCTTCTATTTCTTTTCCATCTCTCATTTTTTTTGTTTTACATTGTAATTAGGCTATCAGATCGGCAAAAAAATCAGTAAAGAAAAATAAAAGATTGAAGCTTTTCTTCTTTTCTCACTTCATCTTGTGGTATTACTACTACTACTTTGTATTACACTTTACGTGACGACGCTGTACGGTACTGACTACTAACTGCCTTTTTTCGCATTTGTTTATTGATTTCCTGTATATAACCTTCTTCAGTTTACTATTTTTTCAATTTGTTTGATTTTCAATTTCACCATTTTAATTCTTACTTCAGTGGATTTCTTTGTTGGGTCTTATCTTTGGTCTGATACCACCTACGTTTTAAGTGCAAGAACTATAAGAAACACGTGTGTAAATATTGTAAATCCTCCAGAAGTAGCACTGAGAAACAAAATTAACGGTGAACTTGAAGAAAGATGCTCAGAAAAGATTAACGTCACTCGTTTGTTTTGTTTTGTACAACATGAAAACACAAACATCCAAATAAGAAACACAAACAACGTGTATTTGCTTCAAGGACGCAGCGCTTACTGGTTAAGCACTGTGCGGAGCGCCGAACGTTTTTTTTAGGGCGCATGAAATACGCACGCGTCATCAGTCCATTGTTTTTTTCACTGGGGCGTCAAGAAACCATTCCTACGCGCGCAGGGGACACCGGCCCCTGGGTACACCACTGCATAGAAGGTCGATGTCCATGAAATTCCCCCTTGAGTGTTGATGGAGCAAAATTTTTCACACCTAATTTTTCTCTGAAAATTATATGCCTGCAATACTTCTTCACAATTCCATATTCTACAATGTACGGTTAACAAATGAAGGTAAGTTAGCAGATAGAAGTACATTTTGTTGGTTAAATCTTCATGAGAAACTTCAATTTCGTGTACACTCAGCTGCAATGCAGAGTGTGTGACTCTATCGAAGAGTCACTGTTGGGACTACTAACATAATCTGTGCGTCGTGGCGTTATGTTATCAAGTTGCATTTCCCAAGTGGTCCATTGGTCTCCGATGACCGATTTTTCTGCAATATATGACATCAATCGGTGGATAAACCATGCATTATTCTAAAAAGATTCCTGAGTTCCTAATGCAACAAAAAGTCTCCCCGATGACCCCTGTTAATTTTGCTTATCGTAAAAGAAATATTTGAGCCCGAGTGATACTGTGGCAATCGGGTTGTTCTTGTGTGTTTTTCACTCGCTAAGTGCCATCTCACGCTTGAAGTATTTGGAGAAAAGAATTCTTTTGAACGGAGATTGGTAGTCTAACAGGGACAGTTGGGGGCCCCCAAAGTGTAGGTTCCCTGCACTTAACTTCCAGATCCATTCAACTCCAATCGTCATCTTTCTAATAACATCGCATAAAACCCGTTCAAATGTTTACACCATATACAACTGTAAGAAATGAATAGAAATTAAATCTTACGGCACCTTTCAGACATTTCAGAGGGCTAAATCCGAACACGCTTTCACAATAACTGCTGGATGAATCGTGTGAAAAGTTATGCGCACTATGGGTTGGTTGGAGTTGTTAATTGTTTGACTGACTTCACCTATACTCAAACTGAGTTTTTGTGCACACCCGTAAAGGAAAAAAAGAAAACAAATAAACAAATAAACAGGAGCAACATAAAAAGGAGCCAAAACAAACAAAAACTGGGAGGACAGCTAATAAAAACAGAAACACCCCTACCTGACTTAAGACCAGGCCTGCCAACCCGTAATTAAAGTTTAATAATCACGCTCTAATAAATTGACAACGCCTCAAATGGAGGTGATTTCCTTTCCTCCAAAAATCCGCTGATTCAGGGACTAGCACCATTTTAAACTCAAATTTATCAAAAAAGGCTGTTCTTTGCTCATCATATTTACTACAATAAAGAAAACAGATTTATGTCCTCTGGAACCCACAGAACCACAAAAACCATTTAGGTGCCTTCCAAAAGAAAAAATAATTATTAAGGCACACCTACCCCCTCTCAGCCTGTGAATAATAACTACTCATCCTACTCTCTACGCCCAAAATTAGTCTACTATGAGCTAGAGAGACATAGGTCCTAATTCTCTTTAATTTCTAATTTTGGAGAATAACATTACCCCAATCGTTTCTCCAATATCGTTTAGCATATCCACAGACTTAATAAAGATTTAATCTCTGAGCGGCCAAATTTAACAGGATACTCAATCTCACACTCCTAGATGCATCTTAAGAGCATTATATCGCCCCCTCATTGCCACGAACCCCCACATTGACTTGGGACCCAAGCAAGAAAACCGACACCCCACACCATTTAAGATGAAAACAGATGTTTGGATTTCAATGACAATCCGATTATGTGCCTTAAATTGAACAGAAGCGTTAAGAGCACTGAGGAACAATCATAAAAAAATACAAACTGGTAATGGACTTACCATCCTCAATCCACTGGGACTCTAAGAAGCCACCACTGCACAGATTATTGTAAACATAACACAAACAAACACCGTCAGTTAGCCTAAAGTTTGTCCTAAATAGACAAATGAGGAATAACAAACCACAGCCACCTTACTAGCAATACCATCCCATATTTACTCCCATCGTAAAATATGTAGGTACTTTACCCCAAGTTAAACCCATTACTCATCAGCCTTGCATTTCTTATCACAGTCCAAATCCAATTTTAACTCACAGCCTCAAATCCCACAGCTCTGGGAATTTTCCTCAGATGGCCAAAAGGAAAACACTGGGCACAGTATGGAACAGAATAATTACTATTTGCTGCATCTCATCCCAAAAGGTTCATGGTTTTAAAATTTTTTTTTTCCTCCTGCATAATGATACTGCCAACAATCAGCAAATATAGTTTTAACAGGATGAAATTTATTGAATCAATTAGCTTTGAAACTTTCCCAGAAAATTTCTCTTCTATTTTAGTGGAGGGATCGCCACATTCCACCTGAAGGAAGCAAGAGATGTGCCCCTAATAGCAACCTTTGAATTAAAGGCCTTATATTGGATAGAATCCAACTTTTCTTTCACACACTATCCGACCGGAACATAAGACTCGCACCATAATCCATCACAGTATGGCGAATAAGGGCTTTGTTATAAACGAAAAACCCAAGTTTTACTATCGAAAACCCCATCACACCCAGAAATACAACCGCAGCCATAAGTTTTATTTACATCTTAACAATGAGATCAATATGCTTATGCCAAGTCCTTGCTATCAAGATCAACCTAAAAACTTTACAATCAACATCTGCTTAATCTGATTAACCACTAGCGCTTTAATTTTACCTCAGTATGCTTGGCATTACTAAACAAAATGACAAACAGACTTCGAGGAAAGTGTAAAAACCCCAATCATTACACCATCGCTGACAGAGTCAAGAGCCTTTTTGAGCTTCCGAGTCAAAAAGGAGACATCGATTAGTCTTCCACAAGCAACATCATCCATATTGTGAAAAAGATACTCCGTGAGGTAAGATTTTCCTACCCATATCATTTACCATTACAAAAAAGTGTAGGCTCAAAACACGCCCTTGAGAACCCCCCATTATCAGTGTAACAGATTTGAAAAGTAGGCCATTAACCTTGACCTGATTCTCCTCTCTTTAAATCCAACATACAACCCATTATAAATTTTCTTTTACTATACCAGATGAGACATTTTCCATAAATCAACCATCCCTCCACACCATAATCTAGCTGCCTAATCTAAAAGACACCAAGGTCTTTTCTTATGACAGAGTCCTTTGTTAATATCAGACTCAAGCCTAACACGATGATCCGTAGGTCCGGTGACCTCTACGAAACCACTTTGATGGTGAAAAAAGCTGAGTTTCTCAAGAAAAGACACCAAACAACCTATATTTATCAACCTTTCCATAATCTTGTCAACCCAGAAGTAATAGCGATTGGACGATAAGAAAGGTGTCTTAAGATCTATACCAGGCCGTTAAATAGGACAAGAACCGCTCCTTCCAAGAGATGGACAAATAACCCTCATACCAGCTCTTTTTATAACTATAAGCAAGCAAGCTCTTCCAACAGTATCAAGATGTTTCACACAGTACCATAAGTATACCATCTTTACCAGGAGTCCGAATCTTTCAAACAGAATAAATCGCATACTTAAGTTCAACAGTGAGAAATCGTCATCAGTAGGATTCTTAGTATTCCCGATTTATGTTTATTACCTGATTTTTATGCGTGCCAAATTACGAAGAATCAGCGAACGATTTCATTTACTAGAAACCGCAGCGAATGTCTCCACAAAAGATCTGCCTTATCCTCATCTAAAATAACAGCTTTATTATGAATGACTAAAGTTTTGCATATCTCTGACTGTTCTATACCCGAAATATTCTTACCCTTCCACCTTCCTGCAAATTACACCTACTAGGGGTATTCTATTATTGAACCACAAAACTTCTTCTGCCAATGATCCTTTTTTTGCGTTGCCTATTACACCTAGTACAAGCTTTTTTGCTTTCTGTATGCCAGAACATCGTCAAATTCCGAGATTTATAGCACTTTTTTTGAGCCTTGCTTCCGTTTCAAAACAGATCCCTCCAGCGATCTCTCATTCCCCAAGGAACAGAATTTTTTATTATGCAAATTCTCTTGCTGGGAAACGAAGAATTTATCCAGCGCCAAGGAATAATTCGGCGAAACTGCATTCCAATGCCACATCATCAAAACAAAAAAACCCGAATCAGCTCAGGCCTTCGGCCTCTGAAAAAGACTATACAGTTATCGCTGAAACTGCCCAATCAACATCTTTAAATGACCATCTCTGGTAAGGTCTAGGACAATTATGACAATATCCAGACCAGACACCGATAATGTTGATAAACTGGAAAGTGATCACTACCTTTGAGCTACATTGAGAAACATCCGAAGAACTAACAGCAGCTAAATTATTAAGAGACCAAGGTCGATCCAATGCGAAAACTTGCCACGCGAGATCATCGAGTACCCCGACCATCCATTAAGAAATACAAACGTAAAACTCTCAATAACATCCTCCACAATCTTGCCATTTTCCTTTATACGGCCCCATAATTGATTATAAGCTTAAAATCCCCACAACGACAATCTTACCTCTAAATCACCCAATAACGTGATCCAAAAAATTACTTTGCAAATGTAAACAAGGATTATAAAAATACCACATTCAAAAAAACGATTCTCAATACAGTTTTCCACAAAACAGCCTGAACCTCCATAACCATCTTGCTTGCGGAATATGAATAAACACTAGAGGCAATACCCTTCTAATAAAAAGGCCAAACCACCATGAACACCATCATCGCATGCCTATCTTCCCTAATACAAACATGCCCACTCATATTATAAATTCAATGAAGGCTTCAACCATGGTTTTGACCAGATTAAATCAGGAGGGCAGAGATCGCCCCATCCATTACATACTTTTTCATTTGCCCTGGCCATTAGCACTCAAACTTTGAGCATTCCACTGAAGAATGAAGAAATTCATAACAGAACAAAAAATTAACGTGTCACAGCATTGAAGGCTGTTGATAACTGCCAATAATTCTTCAGTCGAAACATTCTCATCACAAAATTTATCCATATCCACGAGCAATAAGTTTGCAAATATCATCACTGTTCCTTATGTCTTCGTTCGAAAAAATATTCATGAATATAATGCACCAAAAGGCACACAGCTGGAACTGATGAAACTAGTTAATGGGATAATGCAGTTTGCTGAACCACATCCTTCTCAGTGATTTGTTCCAACCTCACAGGTAACTTTATCCTGAGACAAAAGCTGAGTAACAGAGTCCACTCTTTGGCGACCCTAACAGGGTGAGTAACAGCAGCACCACCACCTCTATAATCCCACTCTTGGCCCTAACAGAATGAAACAGACTGCTTAGACGATTTCCCCATTTTTGGCTCTTGGGTTCCTATCTCTTTTAAACATTTTCAACAGCGTTCGATATGAAATATGTTTTTCTGAGCTAATATTTTTGGAATCTTCTTCTCATCTCTGATAGTTTGACAGCCAGCATAGGCAGCTGAATGTCTGCCACCACAGCGACACAACAAGGGACATTTATCACAATCATCAAAACTATGAGCAGATCCACATCTAAATCTCGACTCCCTTTACAGTTTTTAGCCAATGACCCAGTCTCTGACATTTAAAGCAGCGGTTATTACTGCAGGAAACATCGTTTTAACTTGGAAACAATGATAACCAAGAGAAATCTCATATGGAAGTTCTTTCAAACGAAGGTAATAACAACAGAGAGGGAATCTTCCAACTTGACATCTACCCGACGCCTTACAACGCTGAACATTAGAGACAATACTGCCCACAGAGCCTCCCGAATCTCATCAGAAGAACACTTCTAAAAGGCAAACCATGATATACCCCTTTTACAAGTTTTTTCATTGAATTGAGGAAACTCGTAGCCATAGACATCTTCCACGCGTGGAGGGCAGCTTTCAATTTACAGCTTGGGCTGGAGAAAGAAAACTTCTCAAAATACAGGTTTTCACCACGAACCTTGCGAATAGATTTAACCTGCCCACCTGCAATTTTGTTACCTCTCAGCACGACTAAGGGATTAAAACTTTAGCCAAGGACACAGCAGCAGAAGAAATTATCACAAGCGTTATGAGGTTGAGATTCAGTAGACTCAGTTAATAATCTATAAGAAACCCACTTAATGACTAATCACTCAGGACTTATCAGAATTCACCTATCCCCCTTACTTGAACCATTATTGGAAAAAAACTTTCATGGACCCTAGTTTATTAGACTTAGTCTTTTTCTGAACAGTTTGCCAAGAAAGTTCACTCCCAAATTTTGATTGTTGGATATCTCATCTGACAAGCTTATCATAACGACTAACTCATCATATAAATTTATCAATGTACTAGGTTGACTTGTACCCTGATTATACCCTGTGGTCAGAAAATCTCAGGCTCAGGCCTGCTATCAGAAGAAGAACGAGGTCTTTTCCTCACAGCAGCAGGAGTAACGGTATATGTACAGATCCATAGGTTCAACTTCACCCTAAACATCGTTCAAACTAACCATCATTATCATGACTAAACACAACATCACTCCTTATGTTCAGATTACCATGCCTTACAACCAGACCAGTCCCAGGGTATGTCATCCCACCCCGTCCACGCCCTCTACCTATACCATGCCATTTGGCATCAAGCGCTACACAAAAGATACAAGTATAAACGGCTATGGCAGTCGAGGCCCCGCCTACAAAAACAGTACTAAGAATTAAGACCCACCACAAAAAAACCCAATTATATAAAACGAAAACTACAAAAAAATATCAAATGAACGTGCTTGGCAGAACCCTGAGCAATGCCACGTGCTAAAACAAAAGGATGATTGGAGGAAAAGAAATGCAGGACACGGCTGAACTCACGTATGTCCTCCTTCAGATCCAACGAAAAAGTCCGCGCACTATGTACTGAGCATCTTTTTTTTAAATATAAGCTAGACTCTGTAAGAGTCGCTTGCCGTCGTCTTCAGCCAACGAAGATGAAGACGCGCCAGTCGGGCACAGAGACGAACTTTATGCAGCGGCGGCGGGAAATGTTAGCGTCGAAAAAACAAGTTAGGGAAAGTACGTACATAATATCTGCCCAAGAAATGAGCTAAGAAATAAATTCAACTGTAAGTTCACAAACTAGTGCGATCCCTTGAAAGCGATAGAGTTGTAGTAGTAGGCATTCTACTAGTACTCATATTTGTACATGGTTACTTCGGCGTCTTTTACGACGAGTCTCACTAAATTCGTAATATTCTAGTTTTCAAACTGATGGAACTAAACTGATCTACTACTTTATTGTTAGTAAAGATCCTGATATAACGAGTTTTGGTTTTCTGTAAGCTTATACTAGCTTACAGTAGTCTGTTAAAGACACTATTCAGTGATTTGCTAAATCAGAAAATAGAAAAAAAAAAAAAAAAATCATTCAAAATCAGATTGTGCATGTAGGTAACAAGTACAGGTATTGTTCCTAAGCATACCATCAAATGATTTAAGACCAGAAGAAACCTAAATAAGGACAGAATCGGAAATTTTCGTCTTACTGTCCGTTCGGCCAATTACTACAACACGTAATTTGATAATGGGAGACTAGTATCTTGGAACACTGCGTTTTCTTCCTTTTCTGTCCAATTCTACAGCTGGAAAAGGTAATTATGAGATATGCAGGATTATCCTGCCTTGGAAGCTATTCCTGAACACCTTTTAAATATTTGCAATCACTTTGATAGTGTCTTCAACATCTCAATTTACCCCAAAATGCTTGATTGGCGGTTTTGGGGTTTGGTGATTAGTGAAGTACCCAGTTACCGACCTTGATATCAAAGCTATCGGCTGACAGATTTCTGTGCAAAAAAAAAAAGGGGTCATTCACACAGTTTTGTAGAGGAGAATAAAATGGGGGCATTCGGCGGGGAAGAGAATAAACGGGGCATTTTGATGGGCTAACTTAATTGATTAACTGATGTTGGCCTAAATAAATTCCCCCTCTCTTTTTGTTACACACAAATACAGGGGTACGACCAAAACAATAAGTTTTGATGGGGAAAAAAGGGGGTCATTCAGGGTAGATCCCTAAAAAAACCTGGGGCTTTTAAAGGGCACCATTGGGAAGTTGTGAGGACTTTAAATAAAGGGGGGGTAATTGGGTGACAGATTGGTAAAAAAGGGGGTCTATCGAAAGACGGAGAATAACGCGTGCTTATCATCATGGTGAGTGTCTCCCCCCCCCCCCCCGAACCCGGGGATGTTCCTTGTGCAAAAAGTAATCATGTGATCACTTACTCCAGTTAGGATTGACCACCAGATATTTAATTTACTCTGGTGGGAATTACAAACTACATGGTCTAGCCCAGATTCAGAATTTGGGCGAAATCTGGTTGGGGTTGAACAAATTAACGTTTTAAACCTCACAGAGAACCAAAAAAATGTTAGGTTAGGATCTTTACTTACTGATTATCAATTAGTAGACTCGTTTAGTTCAGTCAACGGAAACTTGATTTTTTGAACTGAACTAGAAATTTGTGACCGGGCTAGTGACTCTTAGAAGGCGCTGTACAATTAAAAGACTAGTAGAAACGAGTCTACTACTCAGTGTGAAGTGAGTCTTAATAATTTAAAATCGCAAAACTAGTTCCTCGGACGTTCTACCAAATTGAACCCACTAGTTTTGGTCTCGATATTACGTAGACCAGTGGTATTTGCTACTATCTAATAGTTTTTTTGAAGCCAACATTTCCCGCCACTGTCTTACCCGTTGCCCGTGTCTTGAAGAACGTCATTGAAACCGTCTAAACAAGAGCCTCGAAAAAAATGTCGAAAGGAGGCGTAAATAACACTAAGTTATATTAGCAGTACATGGTTGCCAGTAATTGTTGTACACTAACATGTTTCAATTGTGATTTAGGAGCATGCGCGGTCAGTGACGAATGCGATTCTGGAACTTGAGTCACATTGCCGGCAAGTGTACGCTCTCATGTGTAGTGTATAGTCCCACAGTAGTGTTATGAGTCTCAGGCATTGAGTATTATTAAAAGCTTACAGCGTACATGCCCGTATGGAAAAGCAAAAGATTGTAAAACTACATCGAACATGCTGGTATATGCCTATTCTGCATGGGTACCAGCCGTAGTAACCATTCCACCAAAGACCTATAGGGTCTGATTCCACACTGTTGGTTGTAGTGTATAGGCCTATTCATGGGCAGGTAATGTATACCACTGCTAGAACGGGCTCCCCCAGTGGTGTTTCTATCCCGGGGTTGTGAACAGGCATGTAGCAGACTTAGTAGAATGGTGGGGC
>JAMKCH010035964.1:0-15114 GCA_023653785.1 Ophioderma brevispina
TTTAAGGGTTTTTTTTTAATTGAATCGAAAACCATTGAGTGTTTTCTCCCCAAACACATTCATTTCCCTAAAATCGTGATTGGCGACGCAGACCACAATACAGTTCCAGTTATAATTGTTAAATGTAATGACTTTGCTTGAAAAACATATAGTTTTCAAATTTATTATGAACTTATTATCCCAATCGAGAATATTAGAAAAAGCGCACTTCTTACAAACTGAAATTCGTTGCTTGAAAAAAAAGGAGGGGATAAGCCTCATAATGATGCATAAAACATGATATGGAGGTACGGGATTTGTTTGCTGTTTGTTGTTTTGTGAGTGTCTTGGGGTGCTGATTATATAAAAAAATGGACTTTGTTTGTTACAACAATTGAGTGTATTCGCTATCTTCTAAGTAAAGAAGTTTTTCAAAACAGAAACCTTACAATTTAAGCTCTGTTGGAACAATACTCTAGTTTGAAATGATTTATCATTATGAAAATCTTGAAGGGATGAATTGTCATTACCCTCCCATAGGCAGTTGAATGAAATATAAAGGGGGAGAGAGAGAGAGAGAGAGAGAAGTTGAAAAGGAAGATAAAGGCGAGAGAGAGGAGAGGGTAAAAAAAGGAGATTGAGAGGAGTTCAAAGAAGGGAATATGACTGAGTAAGGGAAAGCGAGGAGGTGGTGAGAAAAAAACCCGAACAGAGAAGGAAAAAAAGGATAAATAAAAGATGCCAAAAGAGGAATTTACGAAGACGAGGGGAGAAGGATGTCGAAATAACGTAAGCTTATATACAGTGGAAGGGAACTGAAGCAAGAAGAAAAAGAGGTAGAGGGGAAAGAAACGGAGAAGTTAAAACCAAAGACGAGTCCTTAAAAAGGACATTCTTCTAATCTTAGTGCACAATTTGCGAAATGAAAACAATAAATAGAGTTTCGTAACACAATTTTAGTTTGAAATGTTTTACAGGACACAGCTACATGTACACAGACAAATTCAGGTTTACAATGAATACTATGCCAGGAATCAATCGTAATGAGAAAACCTTATTGTGGAAAACAAGAATTCAATTTCACATAATCAATATAACCTATTTCTTATACTTATTTAAAATTGACTTTTGAACATAAGCAAATTGCAAATCAAAACTTCACGTAATCAATCGGATATTGGTTACTGTTTCTTTCGTACTAAAGTATTTCCCAACCACACAGAACAACCCAAAAACAAGACTCAATCCTTGGGGCGCCCCTTTCCTTGTTAAAGGATTTTTTATTAAATGGACGTCTGTCAAATGCAAGACTAATGCAATTAAGACCATAATCACTATTGGTGTGTAATATCTACATACATTGCGTACAAAAGTTGTTGACTGTTAACAACACATGAATACTAGTCTGCTTAATGAATTAGTTCTCATGCTATCAGTTGTAAAATATAAATACAACCAATGTAATTGTGTAGCACACTTGTATATTATAACATTGGAAGTATATTTTGGTTATACAATTAGATATAAAATAATTCTACAGTGAAATATGTCAAGTCAAAATTTTGCAAACTGACCCAAACCAATCAGAAAAACGTACATACAACGCTTGGTGAGGACTAGTCTCAATTAGTGCATGTAGTGTATCGCCCGATGCAGTAGTAATGTCAACCTTACACAGAGCATTCCCACATGCTTAGCGACATGTCAACAACAGATTACGATGTGATGTGTGAATAAATGCGTGAGTCAGTGCCGATAATCTGTCGTGGAATAGTCTTTTATCTGAATTGATCTGTAGGTAAGATATTACATTTTGGCGACGAGGGTAAAATGGATCTACTCTACCACCTTTTCCGAACTTTGATGTACCATGCCGACGGCAATATTGGCCCTCGGTGGAAGAAATGGTTACAGCGATTCGACCGATTGCTCATCGACATGGAGGTCCACCGCTGACAAGCTGAAGCGTGCAATGCTTCTTCATTACTCCGGTACGGAGGTAGACGAGATTTTTCCAAATTGACAGATACTGGTTTGAATATGATGTAATTACAAAAAGCACCACGAAGCTCTTACTAAACACTTCACTCGACATGCTAACCCCAGCATATAATGAATTGTATATTTCTTCGGCAAGCTCAGCAAAGTCCCCAAGAGACAATCGATGACTTTTCCATGTCCGACTGAGAAAACTCGCTGAAACTTGTGAGTTCACAGATATTGATAAGGAAATACACTCACAAATTGTGTTAACGTGTAACAAGCAAATCATTCGCATGCGTGCATTGAGGGAAACATTGACCCTGGCACAACTCTTAGACCTCGCTAGAGCACGGGAAGTCAGTTAAACACAGCCAGTTACCGAGAGGGCTAGCCATAGATAAATTGGACTTTAAAAAACACACTCACACTAGCAGACAGAAGTCACAGTCACATACAAAGGGGTACGACAACAAGACAAGGCCAGGTGCGCAATTTCGCAAGTCTACATCGTCCCCACACTCAGTAAGCCTGAACGTGAGAGCGACTAAACATCCACTTCACACAGAGCAGTGTTTAAATGTGGGGATGATTCCACACGCTAATGGGGAATCATGTAAGCTTGGGTCAAGACCTGCAATAATTGTGGAGGAAAAATCATTTTTCCAAATGTGTTGGTGTCAGGCCAAAAGAGAGCCAACACCCAGCAAACTAATTCTGTACGGACAAAACCTGCCTCAACATACTAGATTCTCCAGAACTTAACATCAAATCCGAGATTATTGAGGCAGACTATGCTTAGATTGCAATGCTTTTCCTGGTCGAAGCAAGAAGCTCCCGGCAAGCACCTGACCGCCAACATGCCAAAGCCAAGAACCTGTCCAGACAACTGCTTTAATTGACACAGGAGCAAGTGTCAACATACTTGAAAGTGCTACTTTCCAGAAACTAATACCACAAACCACAGTTGCGTAAGCCACTCCGGCAGATGTCTATCGCATATGAATAATTCAACTCTCTCCCTTGCCTGTATTGGGAATGGCAACAATCACTGTTTACGCACCTGTTACTGCAGAACGAGTTTACAGCATACTTCCCCATTGTACACGGCATGCAGAACCTTAATTGCTTGTATACGGGCTGAGGCGCGAACCTTGTCAAAGTTAGCATGTAATTTAAAGGCACCCAACCAAAGCCAAGCCATTATTGATGAATACGCTGGATATATTCCGGGAATTGGAAAAATAAATGGCATCCCATAAAACTGCACATGACCCCGAAGTGAACCCGAAGCAGCGAAAACACACGACGTGTTCCCTTCCATCCGAGAGGATGTAGAAAAAGAATTGAAGCGACTTGAATCATTGGACATAATCGAGAAAGTCGAGGGTCCCACTCCTTGGGTTCCACCCATTGTTGTAGTCCCAAAGTCTACAGGTTCGAGTCTGCATTGATATGCTATGGCAATGAAGCTGTCCGTAGGGAGCGTCACCCCTATGCCAACCGTTGACGAAATCGTGGCAGATTTGAATGGTCAGCAAGTTTCTCACCCTTGATTTTAACTGTTGGTTTCATCAGTTCGAACTTGACCCTAGTTCTCGTAGTATCACCACATATAAAGGCATTCACCTGGATTGCCTAAGATACAAGAGGTTGATGTTCGGTGTCAATGCTGCCCCAGAACTATTCATTCACGCTGCGTACAGAGAAAGATGCATTTCTGGTCTCCAGGCTGTCGAAACTTAGCAGACGATATAATTGTCTACGGCAGGAACCAAGCAGAACATGATATTCCACAATTTGTTTTTTTTTTTTTTTTCTTGAAAGGCTCTTGACAAGTCTTAAACGAGAAAAAGGAGCCACCTTGAACAGAGACAGTGCAATTTGCTCGAACCAAAGTTCAGGTTCTATGGACACATCTTCAGTGATAAGCTTACAACCAGCCCAAAGAAAATTGAGGACATCAGAAATGTTCCACGTCCTACAAATACCAGTGACATCAAGAGTTTTTAGGATGACTCAGTACTTGTCCAGAATATCCCCATTATGCATCGATTGCAACTCCCCTTGAGGACCTCACTCGCGTCGCCAGGATGCCGAAAAAATGGACTTGGACGGAGGTAGAGGCAGAAAGCATTTCAAGAATTGAAAGATGCTCTTGTATCCCCCAGTGTAATGACATACTTCATGCCCTGAGAGAGAGACAAAAATGTTGTAGATGCCCAGCCCTACGGGACTATGCTGCATGTGTTGTCTGATGATAAAGTGATCTCATACGCGAGTAGAGCCCAGAGATACGACAACGATATTCGCAACAGAGCGGGAAATGCTATCACCGTGTGTCCGCTGAACATTTTCACCTATAGCGTGTAAGGTAGTCAGTTTTACACGATTATAACCGCCCCATAAGCCTCTATAGGTATCTACAAAAGCCAGAAACCTATATCAGCACGACTTGAGCGCTGGCGATTGAGGCTGATGCCTTACAACTACAACCTGGTGTACCAACAGGGGAAAAATGAGAATATTCCAGCTGATTATTTGAGTCGTCACCCCAAACCCCAAAGTGCCAAAGGCTGATATTGCAGAGACGATGTTTAATAATTATATTGCTAGAATCAGTCCAGAAGCAAAAATTTTTGACATACAGTGAATTGAGCAAGAGAGTGACAACGATATAGTCAACATACAGAAACTCAAGACGGCAATTGAGGAAGACACGCCAGCTGGACATATCCCGTATTGTCCACCTTTTAGAAATTCCGCCATGACTTATAGGTCGTTGGGGAAAATTATCCTAGAGGAAGCGTATAGTACTCTGCCGAGTCAAGAAACTAAAGCTATAAATTAGCCATTCTTCACACCAGGGGATCGTAAAGACCAAAGCCCTAATCCGGTAAACTATCTGGTTCCCTGGAATAGACAAGTTAGTTGAGAGGAAAGTGAAACTTATGCCTTCCGTGCCAAGCCGCCACAACAAAGAACGCAGAACGTCTGAACCATTGGAAATGACCAAACTTCCTGAGGCCCCGGGGAGGAGGGTTGCAGCAGTGGACTTCAAGGGTCCATGCCAACGGGAACTATTATCTTGTGGTCTCGATTGTTCAGTCGTTTCCTCCCCGAGGTGGAATTGTCAAGTCGACATCCGCAAAGCCACAATACCTTCCGTTAGACTCAATTTTTGCCAGACAAGGATACCACGTCTTGTTAGAACGGACAACGGACCACCGTTTCAATGGCCAGGAGTTTGGCTAATTACCTATTTAATGCTGGTTTTAACACCAGAAGTCACGCCAACTTGGCCGAGGGCCAATGCGAGGGCAGAACGTTTTTATGGCGACACTAACCAGTCATTCCACTGGCTGTTATGAAGGGCGTAACCTTTAAAACAAAGCACTTTCTTAATCCTAAGGCAGTATAAAGCAACCCCATCATACCACACAATTTGTCGCCATGTGGCTGCTGAACGGTAGAAAAACTCCGAACCGTCTCACCCGCAGTCTAACTCTCGGGATACTCCAACCAGCAGCAAGAAGTCCGTCCGAGAGATGATGCGCAGAAAGCTAAAAAGAAACGATGCAGGAGACAAGCACCTCCATGCAAAGCCCAGTAAACTTAAAGTCGGCGACACAGTATTGGTCCGACAATGCAAGACAAATGCATTTGCCACACCGTTCAATCCCTGCCCATATAAAGTTGTATGGAGACGTGCAATACAAGTGGTAGCAAAGAGAGGGACTCACAAATTAAGAGGAACCTTTCCCACTTCAAGAAGATAACCAGTCACTTCAAAGTCCCAGATGCAGTGACATGCAGTTGGATGATAATTCAACTCTTCCATTACCACGCAACCATGCTGATCAAGAGCCTCAAGAAGCTGGAGAGCCACAAAATCAAGAACTCCAGGACAACAACCACAAAGAGATCGCAGACACCAGTGTACTTACAAGATTACGTACTAAACGTGTTGCATCATAGGAACTCGAAACTTTTAGTCTGTGACTCAAACTAACAAGGTTAAATTATAAATCTAAATTGGCTTTCATTTTTAATATAGTTACTTAATTTTGTTCCAAACACAAGTGCAAAGTACACATGTAGAATGGATATTTTGTGTTATTTGACAGTATTTTTGCGTCCTTATTTGTGATAACATGTAGATCAATGAAATATTCATCTGCAAGATGAGACAGAATAAAAGCTCATCTTAAGCCAGTATATTGATGCACCGTGTACGCAGTTTTTGTAAAAACACGGATTACGGTAGTCCCACCCTTATTCCATACACTCACAATACAACCATAATGTAAAACACACATAAAAAATATACAGTTGACACCACACTTGCTTGCGAGCAAGACCATGGTGTATTTCTCAGTTTGCTATCTCATTCGTCAAGACACTTCAGACTGCAACCACTGTCTACGCATCTCACACCATTAATAGGGTTAGTGTAGATCCGGGCAGTCTCATGGCCATAATAAAGCCAGACTTCCTCCTCGTGCTCAAGTTTAGAATTTTTAATTCTTGGCCTTGTAGTGTAGGTAATAATGCGTGAAAGCCGACCGCCTGTTTCTCCCATTCGTACCCTAAAGTTTTTTGAATGGATTTGCTTTTTTGTGGGTTTTTAGAAAAAACCAAAAAGAGGGGAGGGATAATTGTAAAAATCATATTTCCGATGCTGTCGTAGATTTTAATTATATTATAGAGTTTCTAGAATTTAGTATAGTAGTGTTTTTAATATGAAAGCTGGTGAACTGATTTATTGAACATAGATTTCACACCTTATTGAGATTGAAACTTGTTGCAACATACACTAAAAAGAAAGAACCTAATGTGTACACTTATTCATGTGATTATTTTTCATTTGAGGTTTAGATTGAAATTGAAAAAAGACCCTTTAGATACAGAGCTGGTTAAATTGTGTACCCTTATGACAGCGTGAAGGTTTTACACATTCCCTGAGTTTTTTTGGTGAACTGTTAGGTCTTTGCAATCTAAAGGTTTTGAGGGAATGTCGTGTATCGCCCGATGCAAGTATATGTCAACCTTACACATAGATGTCCCCACCATGCCTTAGGCGACATGTCAAACATATTACGATTGTGATTGTGGTGAATAAATGCGTGAGTCAGTGCCGATAATCTGTCGTGGAATCGTCTTTTATCTGAATTGATCTGTAGGTAAGATATTACAATTGCAAGCAAGGAATGCCACTATCACCAGTGGCCAGTGCAAGTAGAGATTTAAATCACTGACCATGGGCATTGAAATTGAAACTCTTGAACTCAACAGCTAATCTCAGGATCAGCTGGCGTTGTAATAGATGGGCTGTATACATACAATTAATACTGTGTACCAACTTCATTTGGTTTTGGTCAATTCAGGAGAAATCTTCTTGCTGCGCAGAAGAAAAAAATAGCGTATTTTTTGTTAGTATGCTGGCGGGCAATTGTATACAGGACAAAAATTTGCTCTTTATATCGCCGACATGGTCACTACTCGCGGTGGTTGTTTTAGGTGGTATGGTATTCAGTCCATTCACCGCGCGCCGCAGCAAGTGGTCCGTGAGGGTCCCGAGTGAGGGTTGAACTCGATGAATTTCAATTACTACAAGTGGGCGTGCCCGAATACCTAAAGTCCGTGACTTGCTCGTAGGCTCAAAGCTGGGTGAATTTCAAAGACCGCGCGTTCTGCGAACCTCTCTGAGTTTCACCCCCCCCACCCCGAATTCTAAACGAGTCTTTGACAAAGTCCCACCCCCCCCTCCCCCCGATGATGAGGTATGTCTAGTCAAATATCCATTTTACATTTGTTATGATCGCTTTAGTTTTGTACAATTTTTCCTCATTTGATTTTCATGAAAATTTACATTATTTCGATGTGAAAAACAAGATGTTTATACCGGGTACTTGAAAATGTCTGTTTGTCGATACTTTATCTTAAACTCCTCTGTGTATGTGAAGACTCAAGCATGTGTTAAATGGCGCATTAGTTTATTCAACATGTATGTTGCGCACAAGAGCCTTTGAAAACTACAATTTGTATTCATCCAAAGTCACATTTACATGTATTTGCAAATCATAGGCATATCTGCATGTTTTAATACACACGGTTTAAAAGAAAAAAGGAATGATGTCGTTCTCAAAGCTCCCACGAGTATTCATTTTTCTCAGCGCATCATTTATGTTGAAATAAAAAGTTGTTTTTTCTGTCCCTCAGGTTTTTTCACATAAGTTTTATGGAAATTACTATTTTCTGATACCCAATAGATTTTTTAGCACTGCAAAATCTTTATTATTTAATAAGCTTCTAACTCTGTCCCTGTCCTGGCAGGACCATACTGTAGTCCCTTGTTAACAAATGGTGTTTATTGGGGCAAACAAAATAATTAGTTGTTCCAGTAACTAGGTGGGTGAGTCTAGCTTGAACTGGGTCGTAGGTACGCAGCAAAGATTTTATTTTAGGCCGAAAGGTTTTGCATGAATTAGAGCATGACATCCATCAAAACGAATGGTAGTTGGGGCATAAATTTATTTTATTTGAAAAATTTAATGGGAAGGGTTCAGTCAGCAGTTTTGTTGAGAAAGTATATGGTTAACAGTACCGGAAGTAATTATATTTTTACTCACTGCGGTGGTTGGGATTTCTTCTTAATATAAGTTACGGCACCGAGCAAGTGGCAAGTCCAAAAATACAGTCCCTAAAAATAATTTAGAAAAAAATTTTTTTTAAAAATCACTTCTGCAGGACCATTATGTTTTAGCCTTTTAATCATGAAATATCTGGTCGTGTGGTGGTCAATCTGTAGTCACTCACCCACCCACCCACCCTGTTTATTTAACACCTTTACGGCCCAATTCAGACAAACATAGGGATAAGCTATTCCTACATGTGTCTCTTTTGCCATTCTCGGTTTCCAGGTAATACCATATCCTAGGTTGAAGGTTGCATTACACTCTCCCTTTGTCAGCTAACAATGCCTTAGCTGAGACATGCCAAATCCTGGGCAGTTCAACTGATCTATAATCCTATTATCTGCAGTGGCTTTTCAAAGGGCTTGGATTATGTGGTATTATCTGCCAGCCTAGATCAAAAGCCAAAAGAGAGATATCAGAATTATACTTTGTTCTCTATCGCTCTGGGTCAGATGTGACCACGGGCTAAGGTGTGTAACACCATAGAAGAATAAACTGATTACTGTTGTTATTGCAAAGGCAAGCCGGAAAAACTGTAACTTTCTAGATAGAATTAAATAAAAATACACAATATTGGAGCCTGATTCAAACGAAAGAGCTAATTATAGAGTTATAGGCATTTAACAAAAACTTCTCCATCAATGCAAATGATAATGCACTTTAGAAGAACCATCTTGTGAGAAGAAATTTAGTCGTAATCCTAACTCTAAATGACGGTACTCTTGAGATGATCAGGATAAGCTTTGAGGGAATGCGTTTCCTTTTATGATAACATTTATTCTTCTGGTTTTAATGCTGATTCCTTATAAAGGTGATTGTTTCCTTTCTGATCAGCTTAATATCCCTCAACTTTCTGAGCAGTTAAAGTACTCTAAATAGGTCCATTTCAAAAGCACAAGCTTTTCAAATAGCAATAATTTAAGTCGCCTGGTTGGATGGCCATATCCAGCTGAATTTGTATTGTATTTTTTTTTCAAGACATTGCTGACTTATATTTGCATCTTTGAATTATTCTTTGAACACGGGCTATTTTGTCTCCATCCCAGAGGAATGGCATCATCACTTTGCTTCCTTAAAAGATTCGCGGGCACCACTAATGACGTTTTAAAATTATCGTCCTATTTCCTTATTGGCTACGGATTACAAAATTTTATTTTCAAAATTTATGGACCAAGCGGCTTAAACCTGTTCTTGACAATCTCATTCTCATTGTAATCAAAAGGATTTTATGGCCGGGAAAAATATTGACTGTAATATCATTATGATTATCGATCTAAGTTAGTTTGTTATAGTTATATTCCTGGCGTCAATTTTTCCTGTAGAATATCGAAAAAGCATTCGACAGTGTTGAACATGATTTCTTCTTTGAGGTTCTTTCTAGATCAATCTTGGGGATCATTTCTTCAATGGTAAGCCTTTTTTATAATGGTAGTGAAAGGTTATGTTATTTAATAATGGTTTTTCTCAGTTCCTATTGATATGTCTCGAGGGATTTTTTAAGGCTGTCCTATTTCCTTATTTTGTTTCCTTCTTGCGATCGAGATTCTTGCTATTCAATCCGTTGTTAAATTGATGATATTAAAGGTATTGAGGTGGAAGATATGGGAAAAAAAATTAATTTACTGGTTGATGATACCACATGTTTTTTACAAGGGGAATTTAGATCCTTTCAAGCCCTTTTAATACTCTTTATACATTGCCACTTTTTCAGGTTGCAAAATTAATTTGTCTAAATCTGAAGTTTTCCATATTGTAGTTTACATTTTCTTCTCCCATGACTACCGAACTAAACTCCTTTGGCTCTTAAGATTCACAGGGTAATGATAAAAAATGAGTATCTTTCTTCTGATACCAAACTGTTACCACTTTCCGTTAAAATCTGGGGCCGAGGCTATACGATCGGCCGTGACCTTTAATTTGAATCACAAATTGAGCAGCACCTTTTTTGAAGCGCGCCCCAATTTCAAATTTGATATTTTTTGCAGAGTTATGTTGGTATGTTGCAGAGTTATGTTGGGTTCCAAATTCGGAAACCATGCCCGTTACATAAATGTTAACATAGGATATTGAACGAACATGTCAATCATCCATTTATGTGAGGTATTTAAGTTAGTTTTTTCAAAATTAAAGGTTGAAACACAAATTTATGAATCCAGCAATACAATAACTTTCACATGATGATATATTTTTAGTGTACCCCTTTTCGGTACCACTGTAAAAACAATACTGTAAAATTTTACAGAAATCTGGAAGCAATTCTGCCACAAATTACCGTAAAAATAAATTTATCGAAACACTTACAGGTCCATGTCCCTATCGCTAATAGCCTCGTCCCAGAAGCCCAGATTTTTACCGAATGGTAATATTTGGTATCAGAAGCAAGCTACTCTTTTTTCTCATTACCCTGTGAAATCGTTATGGCCAAAGGTGTTTGGTTTGGAAGTATGAGGAAAATTACCCCATGGGCTTACGAATCACGTTTTCTGCTCGCACATGAAAACGCATTGAAATATCTTAGCGAAACTTAACAGGTGGGTTTTTGGTTAATGCCAATCTATCAAGATGAAAACTTCATATCCCTTAAATCGGGCCCTCCCCCTTTAAAACATATTAGATATTAGGTGGTGTTATTACAGAGTTTGTGAACGTGTGTAGAGTAAAAAAGCACTGACGAACACCCAACTTAGGCGGCCTATCCACAATTTTTTGCAGTGTCATATACTATAAAATTTAAAGTACTTTCCTGTATTTCCAAATTACAGCCAAATACAGTACTGTGATTTTAAAAGCTGATTTACCGGATTTCCTGAAACATTGCACGGGGGGGGGTGGAGGTCAGATTTATTTGGCATCGCTCGGATAATTAGCACTCCTATATTAATGCCCAGTAACCATTATAATAAATTCTATGGTTTTAAAGGCTCGTGATACGATCATTTTTCTGTCATAACGTGCGAAAAACGGTTTTAACTACTGCAAAAGGTCACACCCAAAAACGAATCTGAATAAATGTTAAACTTCAAACTTCACGAAAAAATTAAAAATCGATCACTACGACAAATCCCAGGTCTTGGAAAGAATTTTGAGCAAAATGTGGTGCGATAATACGACCATGTCCCCTGTCAATACCTCGGGTATACGTTGTGTCAGGGGTAGGACATGCCAACCTAACAGCACAGCAAAGTCAGAACGGCATCAAACTCCGGGTGCTCGTCCTTTTCAAAGACTTAACGTAGGAGTGGCGCTCTTACGTCATTCGAACGGTTACACAGTCGGTTCGGGCCAAGCCTCATTCGTTATACGCAACTCACCAAAAATGTCAAAAAATTACAGTAACAACACTGAGTGCAAACCACAACCAATTTGGGTGCTTTGATGTGGGTCGTTCAGGGTGTTCCCATGACCCACATACGCCCTCGTCCCGTACTTTAATCATACAAAAAATGAGAAATACCCCTTCCAGTGGAGTTGATTCTCTTCACTCCAACGGTTTTGGAATAGAAAAATATTCCCTTAACAACATATAAAAAATTCAGAATTTTTCGTCAAGTTTTTGGTTTTATTGTGTTAACCAATGGCGATGTCCTGAAATTTGGATGTTCTTGGCCGCCCTCCCCCTGCGTACCAGCACCGACTTGAGGTTGCACACTCACTATCGTACGTACGTACCGCCTCCCATAGACTTTGTATAGAAAATTTCCTGTTCTATCTTGGGCTGTAGCTCGAGTTACCTTGCGTTTCAGAAAATGAGACTTGCACAGTTTGTTCGCAAGCCTTTCTTTTATAACATATCAAAAATTGATCACAACTATTCGTATAAATTTTGCAAATTAGAGCGAGTTCTCGGAGGGTAGTAATTTCGCTACCAATTGTCGCCCGAAAACCGGGAAACGCACGTGGGTGTTAATCCGCCATAAAAAGCAAAATAAGCTTAAATCAACACTTTTCTTTCAGGAATATCATGCACACTATCCATAAATCGGGAGATACCAAATTTATGCAAAAATGTGCTCAAATAGTATAATAGACTCGGAATTTTCCTCGTGAATTACGGACTATTGTGTGAGAAATTTTGCCGGAAGTGGCCGCCAAACGGGTAATTAGTGGTGTGTACCCTTTAAAAGCGAGAATTAATTTTTGACCCCTCATTAATTATATGTCAAAAGGATAGCTAATAAAAAGTTAAATTGAGTCGTCCAAAGTTTCACTTCGTTCGCATTTTTAGTTTTCGAGATATGGCTTCTAAAAGATTGCCGACCATACGCAGACCACTCACTTTTGACCGATTTTTGAGTTTAACGCGTGGTTTTTTCCTATATTTTCGACCCGACTGAAAAGCCTTTCAAAGTTCCGACGGCACCTGTAAGTGACTTTATAGACTCATATTGTGTTATTTACCTTTGCGATGGTGGTAAACACATTTTAATTTAATTTAAAAAAAAACCGTATGATATTTTAAAATTATAATAGGAGGGTTAACAAATTAATAAATGTCATTTTCACCGCCATTTTTACTGGCGGATGCAACAAAAAGCACAATACAAAAGACCGTTTTAAAAAGTTTTTACTTTACTTACAACACCTCACTTCGATTTTTAGCCCCAAACCTTTGTTTTTTTTTTTTCAGGTGGGCATGCGACGACCCTTTAACTTGCTAAAATTCTCTAAAAATCTGCTCAGATGCCAAAATGAACCTAACAATTAACAAGTATAAAGCGATTTTCAATAAAAACTTGGCCAAATTGATCATCTAGTACATCCCATTGTTGAATTTTGTGCCTTGAACAGAAAGTCGGTGGGGCGTTTTCCGACGATATCTGCATTTAGAAACTTGAGCGAGTTAACCACGCGATCCCCCCCCCCCCCGACTCACTTAAAGTGTAGTAAAATCGGGGACTCTTTTAAAGGAAAATGAGAAAGTGTTATTATAATACATTTCTTGAAATATCGTCAGGACCGGCGCTTATAATTAATTCAACGGTTGCGAGGTTAAAATAGGAGAATAAATGGCGATTTAAAAAGCCATGTACTGTAGGCCTACTAGTGATTTTGGAGAATTTCGTTGCTACCTTGACAACCCAGTATGCTGTGGCTTGTTTTTGAGCCCCCCTATTTTGAGTTAATAGTTGATTTGTTTGCCCATAAAGATCAAATCAAGAGAAACCACAATAATTTTTGCTTCTGATTAAACATGATAGTTTTTTTAGAATATAGAAAAATAGATAAAATACAATAAAGCTGTTTGATATTGCTGTACCAACCCAAAACGGCTGCATACTAGACTAAGCCCCCATGACTTGCGCGCTTAAAGGGTTCACACCACTTAATTACGCCTCCCATAGACTTTGGTATAGAAAATTCATGTTCTATCTGGGCCTGTATCTCGAGTTACCCTTGCGTTTCAGAAAATGAGAGTTGCACAGTTCGTTTGTTCGCACAGACTTTCTTTATAACATAAAAATTTTTTTTTAATTCAAAATTGATCACAACTATTCCGTCTAAATTTTGCAATATTTAGTCGATTGCTCGAGGGTAGTAATTTCGCTACTCAAATTGGGTCGCCCGAAACCGGGAAACGCCACGTGTGTGGTAATCCGCCAGTAAAAAGCAAAATAAGCTTAATCAACACATTTTCCTTTCAGATATCATAGCACACTATCCATAAAATCGGTAGAGACCCAAATTTATGCAAAAAGGGTCTCAAATCGTATCATAACTCGGAATTTTCCCCGTGAAGTACGGACTATTGCTGTGTTAAATTTTGCCGGAAGTGGCCGCCAAAAAGGGTAATTAGTGGTTTGTACCCTTGACTAAATACTAGGCCTGGTCACGAATATTTAAATTCTAATGACCCATTGATTGGAAATTACACTATTTTTGCAGCGGGGTTAAATCGCACTTACCCCGACAGATTTTGAAGTCACTATTTTTTCTTAAAACTCATGATATTACTAAGAGAATCATTTGAACAAAGGTTTAAGAGATGATTTTTTTAATGTCACTGGACCGAGACTGCCATAGTAATGCCCCCCCCCCCCCCCGCGTTGTGTTTGCATGAGTGCGTATGAGTGTGTATGGTTTGTATACATTTCGTGCTCGGACTCGTGGAGTCGATAGGCGTTGTTGGACCCCCCCAAATACATGAGAATGAGAACAAAATTTGAATTAAATAACGTTCTACGGCATTCTAGGGTTTTTTGAATGGCTATGGCGCCGAAAAAATTGTAATTTCAAATGCATTTTTCTCTCTCTCCAAATTTCTTCTACGAACAACAGTGTTGTCAGTCCCCTAGAAACAAAATTGCATTAAAACTATGTTCTTTCTTTGCTGTATGGTAAAAATTGAAGAATTCATGAGCGGCGGTTTTGGAGGATTCAATCAGGCTATAATGGGCGATTTAAGGGATTGTTTTTTTTTCCATAGAGCTCCACCGGAGTTCGGCAACCTCGAAAATCC
>JAMKCH010035965.1:0-29236 GCA_023653785.1 Ophioderma brevispina
CATGAAATAAGTTCTTTGGGTGAGTTGTAGTTGACCTTTTTTAAATGCTGAGGGTGTACCATGGCCATCTTTTTTAAATGTAAGCTGCTTGTCACCCTTGGTTTTGCTCCGTATCCGAAATGTGAGCTTTTCCGTTCATGTAATTGAACGGACTGAGATAGGAAATTCAGCATGGCACATAGACTCGTACGTAAGTGCATTTATTGCTTGGACCAATGTGTGCTGTTATTTGAGGCAGCACAACAGCGATTCATGTGTGTCTCAGAGTTTTTGAAGTATTATAATGAATTTGGTGGCTGGTTTGAAGTCTACAGTAGTGATCGATCACAAAAGGAGTCATCACCCGGCTCCGTGTGAAAAGCCTTATTTCCATACGTGACAAGACAAAGATTGTACAGCATAGTTGCCAGCATCAAAAATGTCATAACTAATATAATAATAATGTGGATTTATATTGGTGGCACAAATCCACCAAAAATGGCCTCAAGGCGAGAAACAATAGAAGTTTTACATGTACACACCATACAAAATTAACACAATCCATGAAAAGCAGTGGTAAATACACAAATGAGAAAATAACATTAAGCAATGCTTCTTCGTCAATCATCAAAGATTTTTCAAACAGCCTTAAAGTGATCCAGAGATGGCTAGTTTCTAACATCTAAGGCAGGGTTTCCCAACTTTTTTTTCCGAGACGCCCATTTCTTGACACTTAGCTTGCGGCGACCCCTATTTACTCACAATAATACTATTCTCAAAAGAAATTTTATCAGTCACGAACAAATTGAAGGTGTTGTGGAGAGGTACTTCAGTGGCAAGCCACTTTTTTCAAGCCATGGGAAGGGCTGGAAACACGTCGCTTATATCTACCGGAAGCTCTGAATCTACTATGACATGATGTTGTGGCATTCAGTGCCATGGTGCTCTCCATTCCTAATACAAGTGTGCAACAAGTGTGCACAATACCACTAATTTCATTACAATCGTGTTTAATTTCTTTACATCTAACTTTAAAATATAAAAAATTTAAAATTAATTTGCACCTCGAAGCGCGATGGAAAATTTTTCTAAAATACAAACTCAATGGATTGATCGACACTTCAAAATCAGTTTGGCTTGCTTTACATGACTATTTCATTATAGTCGACTGTCATTGTTGGTTCTTGAACAGTCTGTAGTGAATGCTGATTTGCGCACTAGCACGCGGGAATTTTACTAATTAAAAATACAAATCAAATGATTAATCACACACACTGCAAAAATCAATTTGGCTTGCTTTACCATAGTTAAATTAATACTTTATTTGTCAATTTCTGTTTCCTGCCTTTTGGGACAGTACTTCATTTTCATTAAATTAACTTCGATTAACTTCGTCGCGACCCCCTTCATAGGGGTCCGCGACCCCAAAGGGGTCGTGACCCCCCGGTTGGGAAACTTCCTTGATCGAAGGCAGAAGGCATTCCAGAGACCGTTGACAGCAATAGAGAAAGCACTATCCCCCCACAAATGTTAAAACGAGGTTCACAAAGCAAGCCAATGTTTTTGATGATCGTCCGATTGGGTTATATGGTTTGAGAAGACAAGTAATATCTTCTGGTGCAAGAACCATTCAGTGGACTTAAAACAATAAGCAATTTGTACATAATTCTATAATCAACCGGCAACCAATGTAACTCATTCAAAACAGGAGTGATA
This sequence comes from Ophioderma brevispina, assembly GCA_023653785.1. Taxonomy (NCBI): domain Eukaryota; kingdom Metazoa; phylum Echinodermata; class Ophiuroidea; order Amphilepidida; family Ophiodermatidae; genus Ophioderma; species Ophioderma brevispina. Next base: position 1,696 of record JAMKCH010035965.1, read on the forward strand.
TGAAGAGACGTCTCCTTAGTTAAAGTGCCCAAGTGTGCAGGGCGGCATTTTGAAATATGCTGAAGGACGTGCCAATCTTATTTTGAGGAAGGCCAAACAAAAAGTGAGGTGCCCATATCAACCGGTAGTTAATAACCACGAGCACGTCGGATATCTTCTTATCTACCATGTGTTTTCTGATATTGGAAAAGAAGCAGACTACAATCTAGAAATATGATAACCCTATGAATCGCCATAAATTACGATATGGTATTTACAACTTGCAGATAGCTCCGATCTATTGGACATGCCCATGTTGGAATCAAACATTCTGTTATGAGAAACGTCAAAGTTCAGAAATACCTTTCAAACACAAATAATGAGCCTTGTGCACAAGTGATCTGAATTTATTATTATTACAGATTTAATGATTTTTAATTGGTTTGGGTTCAAGACTTTGGTATGTCCAAAAACATTACTCAGTAAGATTACACACAATTTATAAGATTTAATATTTAATTCAATTAATTGTCCTCAAGAATGTCCGCTATTGTCCACAAGAAGCATTGCAGTTCAGCGATGATAATGTCCTCACAAAGCAAGACTCCAAAATGACAACGCATAAGTTCACATAAAACTCCTCAGGTAATAATCCATGGGAATCTTATCAGTCCTAGGTACTTTTGTCAACATTTGCAATTAAGAGAATATATTTCATACAATACAGTCCAGTATTCTATCTAGACCACCATCAGTCTGTCCGCTAATGTCCTCATTAGGAAACCACAAACTGGAATCACTCTTTTGATACCCAACGAAACTCTTTTGTCTTAAAGACGACAGCAAACAGTTTGATTAGCTTTCAAGCTCCGCGGCGGTGTCCAAGTTCTTAAAAAATCTTGGCTCTGTATAACACAAATCTAACCATTATTGTAATTAAAACTAGCGATAAGTTTAAACATAACTGTATAGCTCCCAGATTACAACTGCTTGCGAATCAAAACTTTGCAACTCAGCTTTATAAACCATCATTGCAGATTTCACACACCTGCTTCCCAAATCTAAAATAGATATTACCGTACAGCATAGTGCGAAACATAACCTTGCACTAGCTGAACCATTTGGAATTCACATAAATTACATAATCTGAATTACATCACTCACGTGCACTTCACATATTCTCGCATTGGGAATCCCCATATTTTGTCAATGTTTTGATCTCAAAGCATAAACATTTGACTCAGTTTCTAGTTTTACATCTTGGGGAATTCCCCCTTTCCCCCCTTGTGTCAATCTATCTAACAGGTTCATTTTGCACACGCAATATAGGGAATCCCCTGCTCTCATTTTATCATAACATCAACAAAGTAACCTTTGCCGTGAGAATCTTTTCCTCAAATAAAATTGAGAAATAATATTTTTAATCAAATTTGAGGTAAATATAACCTAACCACAAGGTTCTTTCCACAATACAGATAACAAGGTTAAACACGGGCATGGCAAGACAATAATTTTTTCTTGATTCATCTCCAGCAGGTTTTTTTTGACATTCAGGTGTTTGTCCAGCTATAGAGATTAACAGTTTTTGAAGGTCGCACAAGCATACAAGTGAAAGTTACAATATGATTTCATAAATAATGTCGGCCGATTGCAAAAGTCTACATGATGAAACTTGGCGGCCTACAGTGGAACCCTGAGGAACAGAGTTGTTGAAAATATGCTGCTTGTACATTTCATGGTGGTTACCATCACTTGGGTAATATTTGGTCATTGATATATGATCTAAACCAGGCAGAGTCGTTTGTGATGCCAAAACTGGTTTTAAGGGCCTTTCAATCAGGTTTGTCGAAGGCAGCACTCATCGAGCAAGACAGCCTATTAGCATCCAAGGCTTGAAGGATGTAATTTCTAACCTGGAGAAAGGCTGTTTCAGTGGAATGGTTAGTGGCATTGTATGCAGATTGCAATGGCTTACCAAGATCATTGATCGCCAACATGCTGTATTACCTACGGGGATGCGGCCTTCTCAATCAATTTGGCAGTGAATGTGATATTGGCAACTGGCCTATAGGTCGTAAGTACAGGATAATCAATAGAAATGCTTCAAAGTATGAGGAAATAATGCCTGGTCAAAGAGAACTGTTACTCTCCCCTGGTGATGATCGGTAATAGACATTTCAAGTTCTGTGTAATGAGCCATGGAGGGAGTGGTCCATAGTGCACGCCTTGTTGGATATTTTCAATTATTTCCCCTTGAGAGCCAAAGAGTGCTTTAAACTGGCATATAGCATATTACAATAATATATGGCATGGAGAGACTTTCTTAAGCATTGACAGTCATATTTTGGTCTATTCAACCTTATCAATTAAAAGAAAGGTCAGGAAATCAGGGGAAGCTTCAGAATCAGATTTGGTTAGCACTGGGCAAAACCCTTGATATGACTACTTTTTAGTGTTATCAACACGTCGTAGTCCTACAACTAAGAATTTGTCAGTAAAAAAGTCCACATTAGCAAGACAATGAAGTTTACTGAGCTGGTTATTGGACGGATTGCGTATCAAAATCCGGCTTATGAATGGCAATGTTTGGTGGTGTATGTATGTTAAGTACTTATGTGTGTGTCTGGACACAAAGTCAAGCATATTTTGCCATACTTTTTTCCAGATAGCTGAGTAGCCGACTAAGTTATTGTAGCAAGGCACAATCCCCTACTACTAACCATGTAAGACCATTCCCCCCGGGCCTCCCCTGGGTCTGACAGGGGGTGGGGAAATGCCAAAAAAAGTTCAACCTTTCACAAAAAAAGTAACATTTGCCATATCTTTCTAATGAGTTTAGAGTAGGCCAAAACTCAATATAATTTTAGTCTATAGACAAAGTGTTTAGACCTATGATCTTATAATCTCCTAGGCGACCACAACTGCCTGATATGGAGTGTTGAGGTTTGGGTCCACAGTCCACTTAGCTTCCAGTGCCTTCCATGCAGGCAGACATGTGTATGGCACTATTTTTTTGTCTCCAACCTTCTTGCGTCAGGTATAGACTGTTTAATAGACCTATGCCTCTCTGATAAGCTCCAAGGGCGGCGACCACCTAACTGCCAGATATGGAGTTTTTGTTGAGGTTTAGATCCAACAGTCTACTTATAAGAGCTTCCAAGTGCCTTCCATGCATTCAGGCAAACTGGCTTATGGACTTTTTTTTTTTTGCCCTATGGCCTCCTTGCTTCAGTATATAGATAAAGATCTATCTATGCTCTAAAACATGAATAAGCTTCTGCCACCTGCTACTGCTGATATGGGAGCTTATTGTGTGGTTTTTGGTCCAACAGCCACTTAGCTTCAAGTGCTTCCATGCAGGCAGACTGGTCGTCTTGACTAAAAAAGGCAATTTCAGGGGTGCTGCCCGTTTTGACCCCCCTGCCGTGGTTACCCTGCTCACTCCATGGGTGATCACAGTCAGGGTTTTTTTAGAAGAGGGACTGGACCCCCATTATTGATGCATAGTCCCCTTAGTTCTGCCATGAGTGGAGGACTTGAGGCGCACGTATTATATTATTCAACAGCCCAGAGCTGCACATACCCTAGGGAGAAAAAAAAACCAATCCGTCCATACCGCCATTGGCGGTTTACAGATTTTTTGAGTTTGTAATAATTCCTGAGTAATAAGCGAATTAATAGTCTTCATCAGAAGGTGATTTGCGCCATCTACTCTCACTAAGAATTTGTCTAGTGGTGCAAAACAGGATGTGTTTGTAAAACTTATAATTGAAAAAGAGGCACATTATTTACAAAGAGGAGGGGATTATTGGGTAAAAGGGACGCACATTATGGGACAAAAAGGGTATTGACAAAGAGGGGATACTGTGGAGAGAACATATAGGGTCATCATGGACAAAGGATATTTGTAATGGGATTATTGGACAAGGATTCGATTAAACAAAAGGAGGATTATTGGACAAAGGGGAGGGATGATTGGACCAAAGAGGTGGTTTTATTACAAATTAATGAGCGATGGGAGAAATTGGAGGATTTTTTGATAATGGTAGGATTATTGAAAGGAGATTTTTGGACAAGAGGAAGTGGATTGGACCAAGGAAATGCTAATTATTGGACAAAAGGGAGTGATTTTAAGGGATTACTGTGGGGAAAAAGAGTAGAAGATTGAACGATTATTGGGCAAAGAGTGGAAAAGGGATTATTGGGCAAAGAGCTAGAATTGGATTGTGAAAGGGGAGTGAGGTTATTCGAAAAGGGATTGAAAAGTGGGGATTGGACAAAGGCGAGATGGATGATTTGGACAAAGGGGAGGGGATTATATGACAGAGTTTTCGGTAGGTTATTGACATGTTGGAATAGGAAGATTGAGAAAAAGGTGATTTGTGGACGAAGGGGAGGCAGATTGGACAATTGAAATTATTGAACAAAGGGTGAGAGAGAATCATTGGACCAAGAGGAAAAGGCGATATTGACAAAGGGGAGCGTATGGGACAAAACAATCCAAAGGGATGAATATTAATTGGACTAAAGGAGGGATCAAAATTGGACAAGCAATTGAGAGGGTTATTGACAAAAAGACTTGTATTATTGGACAAAGGAAGGAGTTATTGGACAAGGGAGGTGGATTTTTACAAGGATTATTGAAGGGGCATTAATTGACAATTGGGATTGAGTTGGATAATTGAACAAATCATTGAAAATGGATTACTGGACAAAGGGGGATGCCAAACAGAATGGATTATTGGACAAAGGATTTTTTGGACAAAGGGGGGGGGGAAGGGGGTTTTTGTTTAGATTTAACAAAATATTTTTGAAGTGGTGGTGATTATGGACAAGGAAAGGTGATTATTGTACAAAAGGTGCATTATTGAAAGTGGTTATGGACAAAGGACGAGTTATTTGACAACTTAGGATTATAGAAAACGAGGGTTTTTATTTGGGACAAATGAGGAATTAGTAACAAAAGGGGGGTATTGCACAAAGGAAGGTGGTGGATTGGAAAAAGAGGGGATTATTTTTGACAGGATTTTTGGACAAAGGGGAGGTGATTATTGGTCAATAATTTGAAAAAGAGGAATTACTGGACAAATGGAGGGATTGGACAGGAGATATTGAAAAAGAAGGGCCTTTGTGGGCAAAGTGGAGGCAGATTGGACAAAAACGCTGGTAATTATTGGACAAAGAAGATGATTATTGGAACGAAACGTGATTATTAAGTGGAATTATTAGACAAAGCTTAGATTCTTGACAAAGAGGGAAAAGGCGATATTGGACAAAGGGGAGGGTTATTGGATGAGGATTGGGATTCTATATACAGAAGTGGATTATTGGACAAAGGGGAGGGTGATTGGATGAGGAAGTGGAATTAGAACAAGAAGTGGATTATTGGACAAAGGAGGCAGATTGGACAATGGGGATTTTTGACATGAGAGGGTTATTGGAGAAAGGAGAGGCAGATTATTGGACAAAGAGAAGATTATTGGACAAGAGGATTATAGACAAAAGGGATTATTGAAAAAAACCAGCGGACAATTGCACAAAGGGGATGCATTATTGGACAAAGGATGATTGAAATTTTCTTATTGGATAAATGGAGGGGATTCTACAGGAGTATTGAAAAGAGGGGATTTGTGGACAAGTGGAGGCAGATTGGACAAATTAAGGGAGGATTATTGGACAAAGGAAGGTGAATTATTGGACAAACGCCTAAAGGCAGGGGAATTAGTAAAAGAGGGGATTATTGACGAGGATTATTGGACAAATGATTTGGGAAATAGTGATTATTACACAAAAGGGAGGGATTATTGCTTAAGAGTGGTTTATATTGTCAGAAGGAGGTGAATAATTGACGAGCTTGTCCATTGGAAAAAAAATTATTTGACCGTAGGTAAAAGTTGTTGGCCGCGGGAATATTGACTATATGGAGGAGAGGTTATTGAGAATGGCCAAAATATTATTTATGAAGAGGGGAGGGGAGGTGTTATTGGACAAATGGGGCAGATTATTGGAAGGACGCCTGTTTTGGATCCCCCCGGTTAACCCTGCCACTCGCAGGGTATAAAGACAAGCCCCCGAAGCATTTTCGCATGAGTACTTGCCAAAACGCCCGGTGTATCGGCAGATACCCTGCCGTATCTGCCGAAACACCGGGCGTTTCGGCATCGCCCGGTATTTCGTCTGCCGCGCAGTATAGTATTTTTGTCCCGGTACTTCGGCACCGAGAGAAGGGTACTTCAGCAACCAGTTATGAGATCAAATGCAGCCGGATCATACCTGCTGGATACAAAAGAATCAGGCCTGAGCACAGCTGGTAGTTATTTGATCAGAGTTGGGAAGGAACAGGAGTTGGTCTTGACGTCTGTTTCGGCCGGGATGTTTCCGTCATGACGCAACCCGTGGGCAGGCATCTCATGTAGTCCGTTCAGAACCAGACCTCGAGCGCGAGCCGCCATCCCATCGTTTGGCGTAGTTTTCGAGTGAGCAAAAAGTTGATCACTATACAATCATGAGCATGAACATGCAGCAGCGTGATCTTCAGAAAGAAAGTCACACATGATGAACAGTGGCGTCCTGCGGTCCAGACTAGACGTATGTACTTCAGTGACTTTAATGTGATTTAGAGTAGACTATCTGCCCATTATTCCTGGCATGACCAATTGTCCATGGTCATGGTGAAGGCTAGCGCGGGGCTAGAGCACTAGCAAGTATCATGAGTTCGCCTTATCAGGATTCATCTTTTTGGCTTCTTCATCGTCATGATAGTGGTGGCGACTTTTGTTTGTCCTGTGATCATTTAATTTTATCATTTCCATTTTTTGTCCCCGCCGAACGAGTTCCGAACAGGGACTATGAAAAATTGAGCAACGTCCTCCGTCCGTCGTGAATAAAAAATGTTAACCCATCCATGTTGTTTTACAATTTATCTGGAGTTCCGTAAGGATAACAATGATGTAACTACTTTTGGTGAAGAGGAGCGGGCTGAAGAGTTCCTCGACCTGATTATAGCTTTGGGGCGTAAAATATGCTAATTACACTTACACGTGCTCAAGGGATCGAGATCTCGATCAAACCTGGGCAGGTATTATAAATCTGCCTTTTGTACATAGGAGTGTTAAGTATCTCATTTGCATAATTTATGACTTGTTCCTGCAAGGCCTGTGTACAAAAGTTTTCTGGAGTTCCGTAGGCATATAATGATGTACCTGGTGGACGGAAGCGGGCTGAAGAGTTCTCGACCTGGATTAGATTTTGGCATATTTTGGGCAAATTGAGTATGCAATGAGCTAATTAATAATGCAAAAATCAGCGTATTGCTAGGGGGTTGCGGGGTGTTGGGGAAGGGGATGCGTTCATGGGGTATTGGGGTGGGGTTTGGGTGTTGGCGGTTGGTTGGGGTGTTGTGGGGTGTTAAGGAGGGATGGGGATTGGGGTGTTGCAGAGTTGTGGGGAGGTGTTTGTGGTCTTGGGGAGTTTGTGGGGTGTGGGGATGGGGGGTGTAATGCAAAGGGTGTTTGGGTGGGTGGTTGCGGGGTGTTGGGGGGGGGTGAGGATTTTTTTTTTTAAAAACTTTTGGGTTTTGTTTTTTGTTGTTTTGTGGAGGTGGTGGGGTGTTGTAGTTAAATTTACGCATGTTAGTGCTCGCGACATTTGGCGGGGACATATTGTACCCGCCTCGCGTAAATAAAAGTTCGCCTTTTTTTTAATATAGACCGCCCTGTTCGCAAAGCGGGCCTATTGTAAAAAGACAAAGCGTAGGCCAGATTGCATCTGGCCTTACGAATCGTGCTATATTCACCTTTCTTCTCTTCGCATGCATACATGAAGTGAAAGTTTTCCTTAGACCAGGCCGGCTACATCATGCAAGCGGTCTATGTAAAAGGGTACAATGCCATGAATGAGGAAAGCCTATGCTATCTTACAGATGCATTAATAATAATGCATAGGAATGGTGCTAAAGGCATTAATTAATAATGGCATGTGGTTCAGTCTTTCGAACATGCTTGGCACATGGGAATGCATGAACTACGCATTATGTAAAAAGCCTGTTCAAAGGCTATCGTAGACCTGCAGACGTCTGCCTAGGAAATACAACCCACCCTAACCCTAGGCCAGATTCTAACTATAGTATATAGTTTAAAACATACGCCTGCTCCCTGCAAAACAGTGCACCATCGTGATCTTAAGAAATTTCACACATAGAACAGTGTATACTGCTGTCCATGACTATGAGTATGTCTTCAGTGACTTTATTGTATTGTAGAGTAGACTTATCTGTCATTCCATGCATGACCATGGTCCATGGTCATGGTGAAGGGCTAGCAGCAGCGGGCTAGACTAGCAGTACCTGATTCGCCTTAGCATGATTCATTTGCTTCTTCATAGTCATGATAGTGGTGGGCGACTTTGTTTGGCCTTTATCATTTCATTTTCAAAATCATTCCATTTTTGTCCCCCGCCGAACGAGTTCGAACGGGGATTCTATAAAATGAGCAGCGTCGTCCTTCCGTCTGGCAAAATGTTACATCCATTTGTATACCATTTATCTGGAGTTCCGTAAGGGCAACAATGATGTGAACTTGGTGAAAGAATGGCCGGGTTGATAGTTCTCGACCTGAATTAATTTGGGGGCTTAAAATATCTCATAATTAACACTTACAGTGCTCATGTGATCGAGATCTTCGATCAAAAATGTGGCATTATAAAATGCTGCCTTGGTGTACATAGGAGGTGTTAAGTTCTCTCATTGTTGCATAAATTTATGAAAATTTTCCTTAGGTTGGCCTGTGTCAAGTTTTCTGGCGTTCCGATAGGCATAAGCATGTACCTTGGTGGACGGAAGCGGGCTGAAGAAGTTCTCCGACCTGATTAGATTTTTGGCATATTTTGGGCCAATTGATTATGCAAATGAGCATAATTAATATGCAAAATCAGCGTAATTTGAAGGGTGTTGCGGGGTGTTTTGGGGGAATGGAGGCGTGTTAATGGGTATTGGGGTGGGGGTGGGGGTTGCGGGTGTTGGGGTGTTGTGGGGTGTTAAGGAGGTGGGATTGGTGGGTGTTTCAGAGTGTTTGGGGAGGGGGTGTGGTATTGGGCGTTTGTTGTGTGTTGGGGAGGGTGGGTGTTGCAGGTGTTGGGGTGGGTGTTGCGGGTGTTGGTTAGGTGGTGAGATTTTGCAGGGGATGGGTGGGTGTTGGGGAGAGGGGGTGGGGTGTTGTAGGTAAATTTATCGCATGTGTTAGTGATCGCGACATTTGGCGGGGACATAATTAACACATCGCGTAAATAAAGTTCGCCGTTGTTGTTAATATAGACCGCCATGTTCGCAAGCGTCCTATGTAAAGACAACGCGTAGGCACAATGCATATGCATGACGAATCGTGGCTAATCACCTTGCTTCTCGTTCTCCCTTCTTTCTTCCCTGCCATCACAGCAAACATTAAATGGAAAGTTTTACCTTAGACCAGTCATGCTACAAGTATGCAAGCGTCTATGTAAAGGTACAATGCATGAATGATTAAAGCCTATGCTAGTCCTGACAGATGATTAATAATAATTTCATGAGGAAAATGGTGTAAGCATTAAATTTAATATGGATGTGGGTTCAGTCCCTTTCGAACATGCCCTTTGCACATGGGATGCATGAACATACGCATTACTGTAAAAAGCAGGTTTCAAAAGGCTAGCGTAAGAACTGCCGAACGTCTTCCGATGAAAGATCAACCCACCCTAGGCCAGAATGCCGAACTATATTATATAGTTTTAAAAACATACGCCGCTGCCAAAAACCCTAAGCCCAAAACAAAGTGCACCATCGTGTTGCACGTAGAACCGCAGAACACAAAAGATGACGTAAACATCTCAACACTAGTTTGTATGCTTATGTCCATAAATTATGATCCGAGTATAAGTGTAATGCTAATGAAGGCCATACTACAATCCTAAAATTATGTTGAGCAAATCGATTGTAATATCGGCGGGTCATTTTCAAAATTGGCATTTTGGCTTCTTGCTGAACTACATAGTAGTACCAGTTGAGCTAAAAAAACGACGTCATGCATGGACTTCCTCATTTTAGAGTCAAAAATGTCCTTTCTATAATTTAAACTGTCAGAAATTTCAACCATACCACAAGCCAGATAGCTAGGCCTATATTTACTGCATTTTGCAATTTTGCCCTTGACATTGCCAACATCAATGCCAAACACTACCACCTTTTTTGTTCCTAATAAACTCCTCTGCTCTAATAAATGCCCCCACCTACGAATTTTTTGATAAACACTACATAAATGATTAACTTACCCTAAATCACAGATTTAATGGCCGGGTGTCGTAATCCGTATCATCATAAATTGCTGTTGTCTCAATGCTTGAACTGCTTTCACGGCACCTGTAGCTTTTGTGATGATCCTAGCAACCCAGTCATTTTGGATTGCGCTTCACTAGATATCCACGAGAAATGGTTATTTCCAAATTTTTCAGTTGATTCTGAGGTGCGTTTTGATATTTGCAAATGTTTTACCACACGCGCCCATATGTCCACTTTGTGGTAATTTCTGTCAGTTTAAAGTGATTTTGGTATGAATTCTATCGCAATATATAAATGAAATATCCTAATAAAACGCAACCAGATGGTTTTCACATGGCCATTGGAATATTGCCCTTGCGAAAAATCGAGATTAGTCCGAACAAATTACACACTGTCACAGGTCACCTCATGAAGCTACACCATGTTTATTCCCTGTGTAATATTTCCATTACCTTCGCAACCCGCAGCAATACCGAAACAGATCCAGTTGGAAATTTACACCACCCATACGCCGCATATCACGTGTAAGTTTGCCACAAGCATCATCCTTGTGAACTTTGTTGGCACACAAGGATAGGAGCGAAGTTCGTCTTAGAATTTTGTCTTGCCAAAAACTACACTTTTTAAGAACCACCTCAGTGCTTTGAGAACTGGGTGTTTTTAGATATCATTTGGACTAACAAAGGGTTTTAGTTGGCCTCAACACTAAACAATCCATGAAAACGTGGATTGAAAGGGGGTCGCGTAATATTTATAGTTTTAAATAATTCATCTCAGTCGCACTGTAACCACTGATCTCTAGAACAATGGATTGGCTACCACAGTAATTGTATATTAGATAATGGAGCAAACGGGCGGGCATCTTGGTCTACTACCGAACACAATAGCATTCCAGAGACCTGTTTAACAGAAAGTTGTATCCCGGGTGCATGTTTTAGAGACATGCCATCCCATACGCCAAATACAATGAGCTCCCTGAAGGGGCTTTATTCTGTAGTCTGTTTATTTCGTCTTATCCTATCCACATTTCAATGGGAATCAATTTGTATAAATGACCGGCTCTTTAAAACCACCTCTTGGCTCTTTTTTGGATGACCAATATGGCCATCAGTGCTTCAATATTTTTCCAATCCTTGAATAGAGATCAGTGTTCCGAACCCACTAATGCGCGGTTATGGCATCTACTACTTTTCAAGTACCTAGTAGCGCTCTTCTCCGTATGATGTAAGTTTCCTCCTCCTAATTTTAATTTTAAAAACTATATTTCTCAAGAATCCCACTTCCACCCACATTCCATTTTATAAATATTAGGCCAAATGTATGCTATTTGTGATAAATTTATATAATTTAAAGGAAACGTTAAATTAAAAAAGCTGTGTTTTTAATTTCATGTTAAAAGTACAACGCGATAGTCTTTCAAACAGGCCAGAACTTTGACTAAACCACCGATCATATCATCTTTCAAATTGTGTGAAAGACTAAACATGGCTTGGTGGCAAACGAATAGCGTAAACAATAAACATGGCGCTTCCTTAAATCGTCTAATGCTTCCAAGTTTAAGCGTGAAAATGGTGGTTTCTTCACAAGGCATACTCCAATGACATGCAAACCATCTGGTCCGTCATATTTAGGGTCTTTCATTATATAGGTGCCGATAGATTCATACCAATACCTCCCTTTAAAGGACAGACCATAGAACTTATAATTTCTTCAAAACAGACATCAATTTGCACATACGTTGCCAAATTCTTAAGCACTGATTCAGATGGTATAAAATCTCCAATTTTTTTAGGCAGTCGAGGGAAGAAGGGCTGTAGATCACAAAATAACCCTTTATTTTATTTTCTGAAATATTCTGTGTTTAAAAAGAGTACCTACCATTAGTATCTGCTTAAAAGGTCCATGGCCCGATCGTAATAGCCTTGTCCCCAGAAACCCCAGATTTTTACACCCCACCGTAAGTGGGTCGACATTTTGGCATCAGAAGAACTAACTACTATTTTCCTCATTTACCGGGGCTGTGAAATCTTAGGGCTAAATGAATGTTTGGTTTGGGAGTTATGAGCGAAAGTTTACTCCATTTTGGTCGAACCAATATTAGTTTTTACAACCGACTCTATGGGGCCTCACAAAATCACGTTTCTAGCTGTCACAAACAATCAATCAAAACGATTGAAATTTCGGCGTCGAAACTTTACAGATGTGGTTTTGGGTTGGGGAGGCCCATTCTATCAGGATTGAAAACTTTATGTACTTAAATCGGACCATCCCCCTTTATGTAAGTCAAATTTTTTCATAACAGTGTGGAAAGTTAACCTTCACTTTCTTCTGGCATTGTCCAGAACTAACTACATAACCCCAGTTTTGAGACCTGTCATTTCCACTACTGAAGTGACATGTGGTTAAATTAAAGTGACTCTATCCCTTAGTTTTTTCCTCTTAAATCAATATTAGCAACACCTTTTTTGAAGGCAACCCCCAATTTTTCAAAAATTGGGAGATTTTACACGGTTGCATTGGGACTGGCTAGTAAACTATACCTGTGAATGGTTATCTCGCAAAATGTCTATGTGTGTCACAAACGAAGGAATTTTTTGTACTAGAATAATTATTATCCGGATTACCCGATAATAATTCAACAAAAACGGCTGCTGGAAACGGCCTTCCAAGGTGAATAGCCGGGAAGCGCCAGTACGTGTCTACGCTGCTCATCCATTAGTTGTTTTAATAGTTTGGTCAAGTCGAGTTAGAGGTTATGTTCTCGAGGGGGTGGCACATTTCATCAGGACGGACATAAAAACGTAGCATTTCCAGCTCTGACCGTTTTAAGTCCAATCTGGGAATCCCAATTCTAATTACAAAATCGCTTATTTTGTGATTGATAAATATTTGCATTTTTTTTTTTAGCTTCCGTTTGCAGGTATAGTTTCCTAGACAATTACCAACTGAACTGTGCAAAAATATCAAAAAATTTTGAAATTGGTGGGCGCTCTTCAAAAAAAAATGTGCCAATATTCCAGGCGGATGGCGGTGGCCGGCAAGCTTCATTCAATAGCGCAAAATTGCCGAACGAGTCATTGGACGAGGCATGAACAGTGAAGTCACTGTAGCGTTTATAAATAGATCAGTGAGTGAGAGCTGGAATTACCGTACGTAGCAGTGGGACCGTTCTAAATTGCCTTGCTTTAGTCGTTGCGTGCATATTTGTGCTGCAAAACTATCATTCAATCGTTTTTAAGAACCGGACATTGAGAGGATTGCTACATGCAGGTCCGAATCATTTGCCGGTGGTGCATAGGCGACCTGGGGGTACCGGGGCCTGGTACATGCGTCCGCAGTATAAAATAGCGGTTGGACCCTTGCGATTGAACATGAGGTCAAACAAAAACCTCGTTCAAAATGGAATCCCGTTTGTACAATTAATTCATACAAAAAAAAAATACTTGCACTGAGTTGATTCTTCCAACTCCAACGGATTTTAGTGGAAAAATATTGATAAATAACTATTTTCGACTTAGAATATTTGTCAAGTGTTAGTGATTACGTGCTAAAACCTTATGGGAACGGCAAAAACGAGCTATTGGCCGGCCCCCCCTGAATATTGCTTTTAAACAATGTTAAAGTGGCCACTTAATGATCCACAACCGCGTCCCCTGACTACATAAGAAAAGTTGGGATTTCTATATCATCTGAAAACTATTAGCATTAGGAATCCATGTGTACCTAGGCAATCTAGTGGAAATTGGGTTGTATCTGTAAGAAATTCTTAAATTAGGTATTTCATGTCCATATTAAAGACAGAAATTACAGCCACGTGGCCTATGGGATGTGGGAAACAAGCGTAATGCTCAAAACACAAAGACGCAAAATGGAATCAAACTCAAATTTGGGAATAAGTTTTTCTCAAGAATTATCTGGTGAATCATGAATAAAAAAGAAGGGCTGGATGGAATCACGAAATAACATTTAATATTGTTAAAGGTCTTGAAGCATGCCATTCTGCTGTACTTTCTTAAAACAACTGATTTGGCTTGATGCAATCTGTCGAATTGAACCCGGGTAGTACGTGATGCGTAGTGATGTTATTGTTAAGGTTGAAGCGCGCGGGTTCATACAGCGTTTTGCTATGTTCGCGCCGGCCCCCTGCCAACGTGCATCAGTTGAGTATGATTGTTGCGTTCACGGGTTGTCATTTGGGTGGTTTGGCAGTCCTTTCTTGTGTATTTTAAGCCGTAAAGTATCGAAATTGGGTTAAAGAGGACCTTAAATGCTTATAAAAGGTCTGTTTAAAAGGAGATAAAGGTATGATTTTGGGAACCGGTTACTGCTCTGTATGACAAAATGAAAACCGGCGACCCACTATTATTTTGCAGAGAACTCGATTCTTCCACTTGAAATAATGGTATCGCCTTGGTTTCAATTCGTCGTAAGAGAGTACCGGTTCCCAAAATCACACCTATTCGATAATTGTGGAGACTTCAAAAAATCAAGTCAGATAAACAGCACGAGGTTGTACCAACATGTGTTGACGTGTTGTCAACACATGTGAATGGGATTGTAGCTACGAGCCATCACCCTTTAAGGTTTGTGATAGGACCAGTAGCCAGTGACTCAGGTAAAATAGTGGGCCTATTTCCCTCTTACTGTGTTATTTTAAAAGGTTTGTGCTGAGTTGATGAACTCATTTGTATTATTAGACCTATGTGTCATTAACCCCACTTTGTGCAATCCCTTGTCATGTGGAGGTGTTTCTCATACTGATCTACAGATATATCTAGTGCTGGAGACGAGCCAGAGGACTCACGCAAAATGCTACAGCGCGAGTCATGTGGACTCGCGTAGAAAGACTCGAAACTTGCTTTGATAACAATCAGAACGAAACTTCACAGCACGAAACCCTTATATCGCATGTAATAACATGCGAATATATTGTGCTCGTGCTGTTGAGTTTCCTTCTTATTCTTCTCTAGACGCTTACCATGGACATCAGAATCAAGAACCATAGCAGAGCTCGGGGCCCAAACCTGGTAGGCGTATAGCCCCCTGAGGTGCCTTTTGGGTATCTCGGACCCCAGAGGTCAAAGGTTAAAGTTCAAGGGCCACAGAGGGCCAATGTTTAAAAATATAGGGACACTATAACTAGAGAACCATAGTAGCCTTCAGAGCAAATTGTGCAGGCTGATAGGCCCTTGGACCCCTGATGTGCCTTTTGGTTTTCGATCCCAAAGGTGAAATTCAAGGGCTACAGGGGGCCAACGTTAAAATGTAGGGGGCCACCCAATAACTCAAAACCACAGCAGCCTCAGGGCTCAAATCGTGCAGGCTTATAGCCCTTGGCCCCTGATGTGCCTTTTGGGTAGCCGATCCAGAGGTCAAAGTTCATGGGCTACAGTGGGCCAAGTTAAACAAATGTAGGGGGCACCCATAACTCAAGAAACCACAAGCGCCTCAGGGCTCAAATTTTGCGGCCTTATGCCCTCGGACCCCGAGTGCCTTTTGGTATCTCGATCCCAGATGTCAAAGTTCAGGGCTACGGGGGCCAAACGTTAAAATGTAGGGGGCCACCAATAACTCAAGAACCACAGCCGCCTCAGGGCTCAAATTTTTGCAGGCTTTATGCCCTCGGGAAACCCCTGATGTGCCTTTTGGTATCTCGGTCCCAGTGGTCAAAGTTCAAGGGCTATGGGGGGCCAAACGTTAAAAGGTAAGGGGCCACCCGTACTCAAGAACGAAAGCAGTCTCAGGGCTCAAATCTTGCAGGCTTATAGCCCTTGGAACCCCTTATGTGCCTTTTGGTAATCTCATCGAGCCAGAGGTCAAAGGTCATGGGCTACAGGGGGCCAACTACAATGTAGGGGCCACCCCTAACTCAAGAACCACAGAGCCCATGGGCTACAAATTTTTGCAGGCTTATAGCCCTCGGACCCCTGATGTGCCTTTTGGGTATCTCGCTCCCAGAGGTCGAAGTTCAAGGT
This sequence comes from Ophioderma brevispina, assembly GCA_023653785.1. NCBI lineage: Eukaryota > Metazoa > Echinodermata > Ophiuroidea > Amphilepidida > Ophiodermatidae > Ophioderma > Ophioderma brevispina. The sequence continues at coordinate 17,956 of JAMKCH010035965.1, forward strand.
CTATAGGCGCCAAACGTTAAAATGTAAGGGACCACCCGTAACTCCAGAACGAATCAGTCTCAGTCAGGGCTCAAATCTTGCAGGTTTATAGCCACTGGACCCCTGATGTGCGGTTGGGTATCTCGATCCCAGAGGTTACAGTTCAAGGGCTACAGGGAGACAAATGACTAAAATGTAGGGCCACTCATAAATCAAGAACCACTGCAGCCTCAGAGCTCAACTTGGTATTACTGATAGCCCCTGGGGCCTCTGATGGGACTTTTGGGAATCTCGACCACAGAGATCTAAGGTCCAAATGCTCCATGTCACCTGCGAATATACCTGTGTTTGCTAAACACAACTGTGGCGTCTAGTGTTTAGTTTCTTCTCGTGTTGTTAGATTTCCTTTTTTCTTAAGACGCTTACAACGGACATCCATAACTCAAGACCATAGCAGCCTCGGGGCCCATACTTGGTATACTGATACATTGAGACAAGGGACTTATGTGGGGTAACACGAGGTCAAAGGTCAAGGCCTACAGGGGGCCAAATGTTAAAATCTAAGGACATTTATAACTCAAGTGCCACGGTAAGCTCAGGGCCCAAATTGTGCCAGCCTTATAGCCCTTGGTCCCTGATGTGCCTTTTTGGTATCTCGTTCCCAGAGGTCAAAGTTCAAGGGCTACAGGGGGGCCAAACGTTAAAATGTAAGGGGCCACCCGTAACTCAAGAACCACAGCAGCCGCAGGGCTCAAATCTTGCAGGCTGATAGCCCCCGGACCCCTGTGATATGCGGCTTTGATGTGCCTCCCCCCATTTAGGTCCTCCCCCCCACACACACACACCACAAACACGATATAATTTATGCAGTAAGCACTCCATGGTCGCTAGAAACTGTTGCCGCATTTGTTTGATCGAGTCCGGTGGCGTTTGCGCTCTATATAGCTAGCTACCGGTTAAGTGCGAACCTGGTTTTTACCTTGCCGTGTGCGAAGCACGGTAAGTCTGTCTTTTAGAGATTTCTTCTTTCTTCCGATTTCTCCAACAAAGATGGTGCTCTGATGACGTCACTCATCATGCGCATGCATCGCCTATGACCAAGTGTCTATAATTTGTTCATAGATTTGAGATCAGGTGAGGAAGGGGTCATGGGCCAAATCCAAAACTGGTCACCCCATGACGGGACGGAATTTTTAGACTTCAAGCATCTGTGTTTGTTTCCTTCTTGTTTTGCAGGAATCATGTTCAACTGATACAATCAAGTAGCCAACAAAGTACAACATGCATCACAAAAAAATTAGTTTGTCTTCAAGATGTTGCTATGGTAACACAAAACAGGTGCGTGACGGGACGGATCCTTCATTCCGTCCCGTCACGAACATGTTTTGTGTTACCATGGCAATACACAAAGTACATGATCCTTTTTTTGCAGTACCTATTGTAGAATTTTGGTCACTCATTATATGAAGATACTTTTTGGTCCATAAGGTAACTAGTAAAGAATTATTACGTATTAAGAAGGTCAAATTCCGTCCCGTCACACACAAGGTAGTTTTGGATTTGGCCCTCATTTGGGATCATATCGTGATTTAAATGTCCAAGCGGATTTGCGCACAGTTTCTTCAAAAGGCAATATTTTCAGCCAAAATTAAATTTCATGTGCAAAAGACATAAGACGTGATTGAGTAACAAAACCAGCCCGTTCCATCAACGCGAAAATGGCCTCAAAATCCATTCTACTATTGCCAAGTCTCAATATTGAACGCCTATCTATACCCCGTTATCATGCATTAACTTCTTCTGCTAGAAGACCGCGTACTGATATAGGTGGCGCGGTATATCTTACGATTTGGGTTTGTAAAATTAACACTCTTACCCGCTTTTCCGATATTATATCAATGCAGAAATTCACAGCTTTCATTTGACACCAATTTTACTTCCTAAGTCCAAATAGTCGACAAGATATCGCCTAAAACATGTTGGCGCTGTGTTTTTAAAAAGGAGTACTTAGAATCCCACAAATTTTGCCTGAACTATTTAGCTCTCCCCCCCCCCATTTAGTCCCCCCCCCTCCCCCTTGATTTCGTTCATGCAGTAAGCACTTCTTGCTCGCTAGCAACTGTTGCCGCATTTGTTTGATTGTGGTCCGGTACCGTTTGCGCTCTAACCTGTTTTTTTTATATTCACATCTCGACCACAGAGATCTAAGGTCCACATGCTCCATGTCACATGCGAATATCCGTGTTTGCTAAACACACTGTGGCGTCTAGTTCATTTTGGGGTTCTTTTAGTCTTTTTCTTGTCCAACGATGGCTGAGAAGAAACAAGGGAATAAACTTGTAAACTTGTAGACAAACTTATAACAAACCCAGGCCAAGAGTGTGAGTGAAAACTCAGGCCACTGCTTACCCTTGTACCCCAATAATGTCTGTTAATTAAATCTAGTAAATCCTGCCTGGCCTTGGGGGGGGAATGAAAATTTGGGACTCCTGCAAAATTGCACTACAAGAATTTTGCGAGAGTCCATGGACTTCGCGCAAAACTATATTGCGAGAGTCCACCTGACTCACAACGGCTCTTTACGAAATTCTACCCTCGTGGAGCTATGGAGCCATTTATCATTACATACACTTCTCGTGCTAGTGTCTTTTGTTGCTATGTTTTCCGTGTTCATCTACTAAGATTGGTTAGAGGAGGTTATTAGAGTCTAATGCACGTGTTATTTTAATGACAGCTCTAGAGCTTGTTATTTTTTATCCCTTGGCTTGAAAAGCAGAGGGGGGTTTTGTGATAGCACACCTATCCATGTGTATATGTATGTGTAATGTATGTGTATGTGTGTGTGTTCCAGTTTGGTTAGGTTTTTGTTTTCAGTTATCCTTCGAAAAGTTTAGCTTTAAGTCCGATTTACACCAGACTTGGGGTTAAGGTGCAATAGGGGTTTTTCATGTGAGGATGAGGTCAAAGGTCATTTGAGGTCATGTTCCAGACTGCCATTTTACCAGGGGGATGATTCAAGTTGCAGTTTTTTAAAGACACTATCAGTGATTTGAAAAAATATTTGAAATTTGCAGGAATAGCTTCAAAGTGAAGCATAAGTCTGTAGAAATTCTCATAAGTTCCTTTTCCAGCTGTAGAATTGAAAGAAAAGGAAGAAAACGGCAGTGTTCCAAGATACGATTCTCCATTCAATTACGTGTTGTAGAGTGTCCGTTCGCGACAGTAATGACTAAAATCTCAGATTATGTCCTTATTAGGTTGCTTCTGGTCTTATCATTTGCAGGGTATGTTAGGATACCTGTACTTGTTACTTATATGCTAAAATCTGATTTTTGATGATTTTTCGATTTGCTGATTTAGCAAATCACTGATAGTGTCTTTAATAACATGCACACTCGCAAGCTGAGAGGTTACACTAATCACAGCGTCAGGGTAATGTTCTAGAAATGCAATGTCCTGACAATTAGATACAGCAGTAGGCTGTATATACACTGATGGCAAACTTGAGATACAAATTCTATGGTATCAAAACTGTACAACGCATGTACCAATATAGTGTGGTATGCTTCCTGTGCAATGAACTTCAAAAATTGATTGCTCTTATATCAAAAATTTCTCATAAATAGGCATGACACAATTATTTTTATAACAGCAAATATATAATTCAGATATTTGATTTCACACTCTCATTTTAAAATTTGTATGCCAAACTCTAATTCCTCTTAGGTAATATTTGAAAGCAAGCAAAACAAATAACAAAAAACCTACCCCAGAACATTTTAAGATGATCCGACCAAACCCTGGTTGAATATATACAGGGTGCCCCCCCCCAAAAAAAATACAATTTTTTTACTTTGACTTCTAAGTCAGCTCACCTCTTGAGAAGGTTGCAGAACTTGCCGAAGTTCTTCATCAGGCGCCATAATTTCCATTTGGAAATCAAATGCTGATTTCCACAAATTTCGACATGACCTAGTGCACGTAAAGCAACATTTTAGTGTAGACATAGAAGTATACTATAACAGTGACGGTCATCAGATCAAGGTTTGTTGATTTTTTTTCATGTCTTCAACCCATTCAATTACACTCATATGGATACAAATTAACTCTCCCCATATATTTGATTCTTATTTAACAACGTACTAATCAATCAACCATTAGCAAATTAGCTTTAACACTAGCTGCTCAAAGGTTAGTGGCCAGAGCTATCAATACAACCTATTTGGAGTTTGCTTAATGTTATAATGGACAATGACAAGGACAAATTAGTGTTTTTAATATGGTAAAATTTTACATAATAAAATTAAAAAACCGTTTTAAAAAAAACAAATTTTAGCATGTTTTAACCAGAAACTACTACTTTAAAAGTGTTATTTATGCATATCCAAGTGTATGCAAATAATTATATGGCTGTTCGTTAAAATACGCTTGAGCACGTGGAACTTGGCTAACTTAGCTTGAGTAGGCACAGAAACTTCATAAACCAAGTCACGCAAACTCATTGATCTATATCATACCATGTAACTCTTGTTAATGTATCATTCTTTTCAGGTTTTTCTTCGAAGCTTCTGTGCATATGTCTGTGAACAAAAAGCATTACATTCCTTGGTGTGCCTCAATTTCCATCAGACTTGAGATACATTTGGCAGCCTGTGAAGGGGACAGGCTGCAGTGATATGTGATCAGCTCCTGCCCTCTTTCTCACCAGACTCCCCTCAGGCTTGCTTTTGGCCAACCAACCCACATCGAATTTCCTCTTAGAACTAAATAAAGAGGAAATTTTTTAGCAGAGCCACATTGGCAAGCACACCTGGCTATCAAGTTTTTTCTCCTAAGCAGTCCTACAGTGTGCTTGCCCAGTTTTCCATGACGAATCTGTGTATATATTTGTAGTGAAATCAATTTTATTGATGCAGCACCAGTTCTTTAGCAGTGAATTCAATCAACAATATCTGCTAACCATTAATCATGCCACCACTGAAGATTGAAGACAGGCAGTTTTCAGTTTTCTTGTGAGCTTAAGAGGTTTTGTAAATGACTGTGGTATCATTATCTGAAGTTGTCTCTTGTGAGTGATGCAGGAAGAAGAGACCGCTATTGCCAAGTGTCGGTGTCAGTCGGGGATGAGAGGAATGCTTTGGAGCCCCGGCATACAGCTGTAACAGATTCAATACAAGTGACAGAAGACATAAGAAACCCCTGCTAAATTCACAAGGAATAAGTGTAGTGTTCACATTACCACACGTGCCGCCTGTTATGTATTAGAAATGTGCGACACACATTTGTCTTATGAAATTTAAACATTTATTTAAGTATTTAATTCAGAGAAAGTTTGTACGTCATCTGAGTGTAAAACATTGCATTCTACTTAAAAGTATTTGCTATATGCAGTTTGAAGATGCTGAAAATTTTGATCATATGATTATGATTGATGTAGCAGATGATTTTTAAGCCATAGGAAACTATTATGAATGTAACTGCAAATAGTGAATTAAAAATCCTTATTACCCAGGCCCGTACGCGGTAGGGCGCGGGGGGGGGCGGGGGTGCCGGGCGCTGCCCCCCAAACCCCCACAAATCACACAAATGGGTAAAAGGTCCAATTTTGCTGATGTGTTTTGATAAAAAGGCCAAAAATTTAGAGACCATTTTGACAAGAAAGTCAACTTTTGTGATTAAATGTTCAAAAAGTCCCCAAAAGGACGTTTTTAGTAAGGTTGAGCGTCAGGTCGCTAGGTCCACTTTTTAGCAAAAAAAGTCCACTTTCTTCTAAAAAAAGGTCACCTTTTTCCCCCACCTCCCCAAAATAACAACCTGCGTTGCGCCACCTGCCACCTACCCCCCCCCCCCACGCCCCCACCCCTTCGAGTTCCTGTGGGGTAAATGTCCCACTGCTGATAGTTAAGGGCAATATTTTTTTTTCAATAGATGCACATAGTGTAACAAACAAAAATGCACAAAAAAAATAAAAGCAATGATGCCTAGTCTTCTGAGACAAACTTATTTTTCTCTTTACATTTATTTGAAACACAGGTTACAGTAGAGGCTGCTCCCTCCTCATCCCAATTCTTAAGTACCCATATATACATAATCCAAATAACTAATGTTTTAGAAGATTATGACTGACATGACATTCCCCCCTCCCCTCCTTCAGTAGGCTTCATTACTAGGTATAGTTATGGAAATTCTTGTCTTTTTGTCCACCTAAATAAAAAAAGGGAAAATGGAAAGTTATGATTGTAATATATTTCATACTTGTGTATTGTGTGGGAATGTATTTAGCAGTTATACTCTGTAAAACTAGAAGTTTTTACACAAGTAATCAATAAACTCCCACACAAGTCCCACAGGATGCTGGTATTTGTCCACTTGGACCAGTACTTTGTGTATCAGTGAGAGCTTTGTTTTTGTTCATACATCACGACTCGCTGTGGTCTTAATCGTGCGTGCCTTTAGACTGCGTGTTTTGTTAGTATTAGTTAGTTAGTTAGTTAGACCAAAGTTTTAAATCCGTTTTTGTCCCCGTAAATGGAGGTGGCCGGATTCACCTCACCTCAGCAAACTGCGTGTGAGGATTTATTGAGCAAAAGATAAGTGACCGATGCCCTTCCTGACGGTCCAATTCCAAGTTATCGGCGTGGCCTAGCCTTTGGCAACTTTGCCCAACAATGCAAGGCCGCATGTGCTGGATTGCCGCATTAGCTCTCCAGAGCTGCGCCCTTGTAGGTAGATCTTCTTTTTCATTTCTATAACCAGGGTAGCCAGTCCCTCCTCATCAGATTCCTTACATTCATGGGGGGGTTGATGGTTTAGCCGCCGACGACTCGGCCCTGGGACATGTAGTACTGGTTACCAGATCCAGTAGCAGGTCTCACAAGAAACCTTACCTGACGATAGTTATATTTATGGAAATTCTTTGATCTTTTGTTTGTTCACCTAAATCAAAACAGGGAAAATTGGGAAGTTTTGATTGTACTATATTCATACTTGTGTTATTGTGTGTAATGTTATTTTGGCATTATACTCTGTAAAACTTAGCAGTACAAAGTAATCATAAACTCCCACACAATCTCACAAGGATGCCTGGTATTTGTCGACTTATGACCAGTACTTTGTGTATTAGTGTAAGAGATGGGTTTGTGTTTTCCCCAAAATACAATCACGCGCTGTGTCGTTATCTGTGCGTAGCTTTAGACAACAGCGTTTTGGTAGTAATGTGCAATAATAATGCTGCGCAGCGAATCGATTAATTTACTTGTACTTCTAGTTTACAGAGTATAAGTATTCTAGATTTATTTTGGTGCTTATGTGACTCATGTATTAACCCCTTTTCTTCTCACTGAGTGCCCTTAGTGTGAGAGTCTTCCCCTGTTGTTTTTTTAATGATAAAACCCAAAAGATCACTGAATATTAAAAATTGTACCATTTAGAAGGCTGACTCCTCCCACCTAGAAATGTCACAAGAAGTGGACCAAAATAACGATGATTTACTCAGAAATAAAGCGCAATTAGTCACATTTTTCAACTCCGTAGGACCTTATATGACTTCTTGTCAGTTCTTTATATAATACTAACACTATTTGTATCATAATTATATTTTTCTGCCAAAATAAAATGACGCTTACAGATGATGATGAATGTCTGGATGGATGGATGTGCAAAAATGTTGCCAAAAAAAAACAAAATGTTAACCAACTTTTTCAGTTGTGTTACTTGTATGTTGATGAATGCACATCACTGAGATCCAGATCACAGATTCCAGATATGGGAGACCGTTTAAGACTCCTACACGTGCAGTGAGTGGAAAGTACAAGCGCCTTCGAAGCGTAAAGTGTAAAATGCTGGTAACCATGGTGATCGAAGAATCCTTTACCGCGTAAACCTCAAGTACGGGCTTAAAGTGCAGCGACACTAACCAAGTCGTGTACACACCATGTACGCATTGCAGATCTGGCTCATGTTTTTGGCCGTTGCCGTGTAGACGCAAACTGGATACAAGATCTGGATCCGATCTGGATCTGCCCTGCCGTGTAGATTGCCCCATAATTTCAACCTTAAAATATGTCTGTACCCAAAGAGTGTCATGTTTGAATTTTATCCCTTTGCTAGGTCTCTGCACTGATGATCCAGGTCAGAAGGTGACACTATTTAATGCTTATAAAATCCAGCCAATCTGCATCTGGTAAAGGTCACAGAACAGCAGAAGGCAAGTTTGTATTTATCCTCGTACAGTGCCCATTAGCAACATTGACATGGAACCTCCACAGCTTTACATTCATAATGGACTTATGACTTTCACTAGTACTTTGGAAATAAAGGAAGGCATCCAATAATGCTGGGGAAATTAGGATTACTGTTAGCTTAGATTGGTACCAGATGCGAAAAAGAGATCAAGAAAGTGATCATAATGGAAAGTTGGAAAGTGAAGGAACCTGTGTTGATGATAAAAATGGTGTGGAGAAAAAAAAGGAAGAGAAGGAGAGAGAAGAACAGCAGGTCCCTGCAAGAAGCTAGTTTTTCCAAAGCCAAGCAAAGGCAAAGATAGTTCCATCATTGATTCTCCAACACCCGTAACTGCTCAAGGTGAAGATAACATGGTATTGAGAAGCTGAAAAGATTCTTGCTGCAGATTTTCCGGCTCAGGTAGAAATTCACCATATCTCTAGTAACCCATAAGCTTCAAAGGTAAGATTTACATGTCCACAGTATTCCATTTCATATCTTTTAAATATATAGGCCTATGCTTTGTTTAGATTATTCAGTCACATTATGTACCCTGACTGAATGATGACTGACCAAAAACAAGTAACAATTTTAAATCCATTCAACTCTGAAACCCGCCAGAGGGATATTATCAATGCCACTTCTATCATGACATAAAGTCACTTGAAGCAAGATTACTTTTTGTCTAAATTTATCTACTGAAGAGTGGGATTCAGAGATTTCCTGGGTTTCCCCTTTGTGTCACCTCAATGTGATGTAGGTCCGCTCCAGCTATAGTTGGGAATTCCCCGGCCCCCAGGCATTTAATATATTTAATGCCCCCCCCAAAAAAAAATAGTGGCGATAGCATACTTATTTTACATGTATAGTTTTGGGGGGCCCTTTTTCAAGTTACGTGGTTAGTAATCTAACGGAACTGTTGTTGAGTAGATGATGATTACTCATTATTAAACACTTTAATCATCTCATCGAGCTTTTTATTGTTTATTTCATGAAACACCAGAATCACAAGTTGATTTTATTAAGGTCTAACTAACATTTAAGTATGACATTCCATGTATACATGTGTTGAATAACATTGCAACAAAAGTTAACATATACATGTATGAGCTTTTAAGTTGCAATATTTTTAAGGAAACAAAAAAACAAAAATGTTTTTTATTTAACTTTAATAGGTTGAGCCAGCCAGGCAGATTAATGTACCAAGAGGACCCATGGAAGTAGAGGGAACTTGTGCTAAAAGCTGACATGTGGAAGTGGTCATCATAGTACATGGCCGCTAGCCAATTACCAAAGCTACCAGATGGTGCTATTCCAAAGCCTTATGTCATTGGGTCAGTTGTCAAATATCTAGAGTGGCTGTCATGAATATTAAAGCATCATCCACCAAATCTAGCTAGCTAATCCAAGATAGGTAATTAGTATATGCCCCCAATTTTGGCAAAGTTGGTCACCATTCCCCCAAAATTGGTGTAAGCTCATGCGTGTAGCCAAGATCCCACACCCCCGGGTGCGGATCCAGGGGATGATCCAAACCACAGTGGCTGGCGTCCAGGGGCCGCTCAAACCCCCAACCCCCCACAACACGGGGTCTAGGGGAAAACTCCAGAAAATATGCATTTTTTCACAATTTGAAAGCCTTGATTTCAGTGCACATTTTTAGACCTCATGTGGTGCGTGTGCTCCCTCCGCACCCCCCCGATACGTGCATGAATTTAACCATTTCCTGTATTTAAGCCTCCACATGGTTATCTCCCTGAAAAAAAAACTCAGTTTTAAACAGATAACCAATATTGCCATGAACATTTTAAACCAACTCTAGCTAGAATTCTTGATTATTGCCTTGAACTTAATACACCTCCAATATTTGCTATTAAAACTCAAACTCTAGTGGTGGTGGTGGACAGTGTTAGTATTGCATTTTGCTTGAATTATAAATGTTCCACCATGGTGATGAATGAAGCACACAAATTTCAAATCAATCTCTAGATAATTTAGTGGTATTGCCCCTGCCAGATGAATAGTTTGCCGAACCGTTTTGAGATCATTGAAAATCACTTAAAATGCAAGAAATGCACAATTTAATTTTAAACATATGGAAAAAATATAAGATTAAAGTGGGTGACCTATCTTGATCCAATTTTCATGTTTTATCCTTCACTTGAAAGCAATACCAAATTCTGCATTACAAATTTTGAGATGGAAAACAAAATGTGTTCCTAAAATTTGGCCCATAGACAGTGGTGTTTAATAAATGTAGTATACCACACTGTGAGATGTTTTTTGTTCATAAAATCAAAGAACATTTCGTGGGCCCTAAAATTTCACTGGGGAATGAGAAAAATATGAGCGTTCTCTACCAAAATCTCTCCATTTTGATGGAGTGAAGTGGGGGGGGGGGATGCGATTGTCGATTTGGGTTCACCCACCTTGCCAACCCTAAACGCGGCCCAGATGCAATTGAGAGGCAACAAACGTGGGTCCCGGTCGGAAAAGGTTTCTCGTTGCATCTTCGGCGTCACCAACTAGTTTTGGGGTCGCGCAAATGACCTCTCATTGCCACTTCATTCCATCTGGGACGTCTTCCGAGAAATGGACGCGATGTTCCTCCTCGTTGCATTTGGGACGTCTTTTCGGAAAATGACGCGATGTTCCTCGTTGCAATCTGGGACGTCATTCCGGGAAATGACAGCGATTTCCTCGTTTGCATCTTGGGACGTCTTCCGCGACATGACGCGATGGTTCCTCGTTGCTCTGGGACGTCTTCCGGGAAAATACGCGATGTTCCTCGTTGCATCTGGGACGATTTGCCCCGCAGAAGATCGAACTTGGCAAAGCTTCTCATTGCAAATTCGGGACGGGTTTGCCCGCATAGAAACCAAATTAATCATGCGTCTCATTGCATCGGGACGTCTTTCCGCAAAATGACGCGATGTTCCTCGTTGCATCTGAACTCTCCGGGAAAATGACGCGATGGTTCCTCGGTGCATCTGGGACGTCTTTTCGGAAAATGACGCGATGATGTTCCTCGTTGCATCTGGGACGTCTTCCGGGAAAATGACGCGATGTTCCTCGTTGC
>JAMKCH010035966.1:0-14178 GCA_023653785.1 Ophioderma brevispina
ATACTTCCTTTCCTGCAATAGACAAATTAGGAACTCACCATAATATGTTGCCTACAATGGCTTTAGATGTTCCACGATATGCATTGATGCTTTACTGTAATAATCTGAAACCAATACAGGAAGCATTCCATAAATGGGGAATCTACCAACTGTCATTGCTATCAAATCTTATGTCAGGACTTGGATTAATGTCTGACCTGACCTGATCAACAATCTCTCCCCCTCCACTTTACAACCACACTGGAACTTCCTGCCTATTTTGGTAGAATTATTTTAAAGATACAAATCAGCACATTATCAAGATTAAAGTCTGCGAGTCTTACTTCTGAATAATGCATTACATTACTAATTTTACCCCCATGGTGCGAATATGAATATTAACCCTAAAGCCAGTTTCAGAGGGATCAACTCATTGTTGTCTTCATGCTTCAGTAGCTCGAAAAATCTGTGTTCATCTTATGGATCTTCTTGGTTGATGGTTGCAGACGTCTAGCAATCCAAGGTAATACATAATTTAAGCGACCGAGTCCCCCTCGTATGAGAAATTTACGTTATTTAATTAGGCCACTTTGTACATAAAACTAAGGCAATTGTATTTGTGTTGAAGTTACTTACTGACTTCTTGTAGTGAATGCAATAGGAGATACTGCTTTTAGGTTGTGTCTCTATCTCATTGAGTACCAAACGGCAAGTACTGTGGGAGAGATTACCTACACTGCACGCTACCTGCACTAATGAACATACTGGTGAGATGTCTGCTGGTGAACTTAAGACAAAACCATTGCTCCTGAGCTAATTTATTAAGCCAACTGATTTTCCTTAACATGAATTTATTCTTCAGTGCCGATTAAGGGCAGTGTGAACATTGAGTTTCCGAGTATCTATTTTGGTTTGTAACTTTGCATATTTGATTATGTAATATAAAGTATAATTTCTAGAAGACAATGTGTATACGATGAACCCGATGATGGCATCAGCTTATTGTAAAACTTCCGTACTTTTAGAAAATACTAAAAAAACACGATTTTGGCCCAAAATTTCGACAGCATAACAAAAACATTAAATTTTCATGTGTCTTAGTTTATTTTATTAGAAACAAGACCAAAATTTGTCCTATGGACGGTTTTTTCTTTTTAAAAAAAAATAAAAAAGTAGCTGACTGTTCGAAATATAAGGAAAAATGTCAAAAAAGTGTGGTTTTTAACTTTTCTTTTCCAAATTGAGTATATATTGAGAAATATCTTTTAGTTAGAAATCGAAAAATGAAAAAATTGAGAAAAAACCGTGCCCTAGAGAAGACCGATGCTTCGTAGGAAAGTTTAAAACCTACCTTTGACTTCGGTAATTTTTGGAGTTATCTTGTCTGAAAATTTGCCAAATTTTTGCGAAATTGCCTTTGAAAAAATCCTTGTTTTATGTAAAAAAGTGACTTTTCACGCATTTTCAAGCTGTCTCTTTCTCAAAATAACTTCTTTGAACTTCAAAATTGAGAATTTTGAAATTCAGAAACTGCAAAAAATACACATACATCTTTATGCACTATTGATCAACAATTTTGTCTTAACTCCGGAACTAGAAGAAATTTGATTTCATCTGGTCTAAATAGCGCTTTGTTTACATTTTCAAATATATTTTTCGTTTTTTCCAAGATGTGTTCGCGCAAAAAGTACATTAAAACACGCGCACGCTTCATTACGCGCAAAAATTCACCGCTCGACGCGATGGTGCGCCTTTCGCCTGACGGCGTTAAATGTGCATTAAATTCCCGCCTGTTTAGACCAAGCGGTTTATTTTATACTTTAAATGGTCAATAGCTGTTTTAAATCGGCAAAAATACAGCTCGGGATTGTCTGCCTTGGATAACCTTGTTGGTAACTATAGAATACAGTTTAATGTTTAAAAATGTGCAGAAATCAGAAATCGTGTAAAACAAAAGTCACCATGGTTGACACACCCTTAATAAAATGAGTTAACAGAAAACTCACCTGCTTCCTGAGCTTAAGTTATTAACCCAACTGATATTCCTTACTAGTTTTATTTTAGTATTCAATCACTGACTATTGAATAACAATGGAAATAATTTGTTTTTAAAAGGAGTAGGGTATTTTACCATTAAGCAAGCGTGCTCTTGCACTGTAAGATTGTAAACCTAGGCAACTACTAAAAACCCCATACCTATGCAAGGATGCCGCTGCTTTTGACTTCCTTCACTGGCTGCTAGATAAGGAATCCACATCACACCTTCTGTAATTCTGCTGGCCCACTCAAAATCTTCTCTGTTAACAATTACAAAAGATCAATTTATTCCTTTTAATCTTCTCTTGGCATTGCAACATAAAGCGGCAAATGTGCTACGGACATGCACTACAATTGAAATGGTAACCCTGCAAAGAGATTATTCAGAAGACTAAAATGGAACCCTAATACAAGCAACTTTTTCAGACATATCTAGTCAGGGATATCCAGAGATTTTAATAATTCTGACCACCCCCCCCCCCACACACCCAGCCGTAGCAGCGGTGTCTTTTTTCTAGAAAATCAGATTTGTTCCCCCTCCTTGCCACAATTTATCCCAATTCTTTCCAACATTGGTTGGCAACATCTAAGCATCAAATTCTTCTCCAAATGACCTTAGAGACAAAACCTATTTCCCCCCCTCAGGGACGTATAACGGAAGGAAGAGACAGCCAACCCCACTCTATCTTTGTTAATCACCTAAGATGCAAAAAGTAATTCAGCTTTTTGTTTATCCACGTGTGAAAGTAATTCTGTTTTACGCACGCGCCTCTTGACACAGCGGGTGCCACGCAAACACAACACACTGTGTCTGCTGCAGTAGTGTTGCTTGCAATTTGTGCCCAACTATTTTTGTATCAATTTGCAGTGTGAAGATTTTGTCTTTTGGTGATGAACACAGTATAGAAGTTTTTAGGTTTTAACACATTTTTTCCTTTTTGGACATATTTCCGTCCTCACACATAATCTCTTATACTAAATGCATCTTGTCAGTTGATCAATTCAGTTTGACTTGAGCTCATTGTTTTCCTTATTGTTTGATATTTTTTAATGTGTTTTTTATAACTTAAGTGATGTGAATAATCAACTTGTTTCCACACCTCCATGTTTCATGTCCTAAAACCTTCACATATGAACAATTGTTCATTTTCATTTTTTACACCACCCCCATTCTTTTTAACCAACCAATTCCTTCATATGCAAAATGTTCCTCGGTCATAATTTTAAGCAGAATGCACCATATTTCTCTCAGGATTTTCTTCTGCTATTTAGAGATTCTGGTATCATGGATTCCATAGATCCAGACACTAACCTCACACGCCAACTCCCTAAAACTCACAGAGCTGAGGCTCGAAAATGCACTAATCTAAAAAGATGACGTCACCGTGATGAACACACACCTAATGGCACAAATCCTTGGCCGAGGCCAGCAACACCTTCAAGGCTTGCTATCCCTGGTCATGGGACTGGTGCGCAGGCGGCCCCTGGTTCGAATCGCATCCGCAAGATGTGCAATCTCTTCTTTAGCTTTCTCTCCCTTACCCCTTCCCTTCTCTCAGGAGATAGAAACAAGACAACATTAGGGTTAAGATACTTACACATGTCTCCAATCTCCTCATCTCTCCCAGTGACGTAATGCAAACATTGTATTAGAGTCGGTTGATTTGGGGGGATTCTGTGTGATCAAAGAACAAATATTACAAATGTTAAAAAGATCAATGCATTTTACTCAGAGAATAAAGGCATGATTTTGGAACCGGTACTCTCTCTCTCCTCTCCTCTACAAGAAAATTGAAATCAAGAAGGCAGTGGCAATTCAGTAGAGATCTGTCCTCTTTTCTTCCATGCAAAGATAATGGCATTGGCGGTTCATTGTCCATAGGTAAAGAAGTACCTGTTCCAGAAAAAATCATACTTTTATTGTCATTCTTTAAACTGATTTTTATGAATTCAAAGTAATCTTCAAACTATTTTAACATTTTAATCTGATAAGCTGATGATATACACCCCTGGTTTGTTATCATCATTACACTCGAGCTTATACTTCCGCAATGCTAAGCGTGTGACATCATTGACATAGCGCATTGAGTTGCTGGGGTGCCCCGCCCTCTGCATTCTGGGGTTGTCATGTCCCTGTTTTGTTGAAGCTCTGAAATCTTGCACACCCTGGGTAAGCTCCAAACAGAGCGTGAAGAACGAATGTGGAAATTGATTACTATAAATCTCAGACGTCACAGTTTGAGGCCAGTCAAAGTTTTTTTTGCTGTTGCTCATACACCGCTTATTTTTAGTATATGAAGAGAATATTTGATAGGCCTTAAAATATTGGTAAGATGGAGAGATTATTTCCTTGACATCATTTACAAACTGTCTTTGACTACTCCTTAGCCTCCCCTGCACATGAGATGCTGAGTGCTGCTACACATTTAGCTTATGATTGAAATGCCTGTTAATAAACAACAAAAATTGTTATACTGACGTCATAAAGAGACCCCCTATGACAAAGCGCAACTCAATTCAATGTATCGAGATCAGTAAATGACACAACCCGATTGGATTATTAGACAAATATTATATAGAAACTTGAGAAACTGGCGACATTGAATTAATAAAGCTAAATACTCGGCCTTGATTTAGGCTTTCATAACTTGGGTAGTCCTGAAAATACCTTTGTCATGGTTGTGTCATGCCACTATATAGTGCTTTTTAAAACCTTCCTCAAAGCCAGTGACGTCAGTGTGTTATGCAGTAGTCGCAGCATTAAAAACGCTGGCATTGATTCAAGCACCGGCATACCACGCGTGTATAAATGCGGTGCGAAAATGCGCACGCAAAACTTCTGGTATGAACGTCTTTGCGTCACTGACTTTATGTAGATAAATGGACTATAGCAGATTAGCAAGCAAGTTACAATGATAGTATAACAACCCTTTATTAATTTATTGCTAGTGGTTCAAATTCCCTTATTCTATTCCCATATTTCCCTGGGGTCATGGCTGGTTCCCATGTTTTTAGGGGTGGTTATGGTATTTTGGGGCATTCCATTTCTCATGAAAGGTAATGCAGATGTTTTCAGTCAAACTTGGAGTAAAGGTTAAAGGTGCATTTTGTGATTCAGCACCTTCTTTTTTCCTGGTTCACTAAATAATCCCTGAGAAAAGCTTATTTTAAAATTGAGTTGATCCCCATCTTGCATTTTATGTTATGAACATTGCTTGTTTACCCCACAGTCTAGGCCACTGTGCTGTAATAACAAATTGCGAATTTCTTACAAAGATGCGACCGCAGTGCAACGTAAGATTAGGTACAAATGGATTACTAAGCTAACGGTTTGCAGATTATATAAAATCTCAACTTTTTTTAGATAGTTGGGGGGAAACGAGGTTGTGATCACAAATGCCCCTTTAATCGGCTCTTGTAATGATTTACTAATTCTACAGTAAACTGAATTCATAAAATACTTGGTATTTTTAGATAATGGTGAGCAAGAAATTAGTTTTCATTTAAGGTTGCATTGAGAGATTTAATACCGTGTGTTCCTAAAAACAGTGAAAGGTTTTCTATATGGCCGAGGAACTGTAACCTGTCTATGAACAGCAAACTGTGACGTTGGTGGTTGTGTTGTTTTTCACTGGGTGAGTAAACTGGTGCTGTGAGGAGCTGAAGAAGATCCTTAAAGCCCATCTTGGGCGTGTTTTTTGTGGCTACGCTGGCCTGGAAAACTCGAGCATTGCATTCAGGGCGCCACCTGTGGTCAAAATGATTGAGATAACAAATTACCAGAAGATGGACAATTAATGAAGTCAGTTCTCAACCCACTAGTGTCCCCTGCTTATGCAATAAGGACTGTGGCTTATACCAAAATTGCACACAGAGAACTGCGTAATGCATTTATAAGGGCGTCACCGTATTGCAATTGGAATGCACATGCAAGCTACTATATATTCCAGAATAACTAAGACTAACCAATCAGGGTGTTGCTGTATTTTATAATAACAGAATTATTATGAAGCACATTGATTTTGAAGCATATTAACTTAATACTTTCAGACTTTCAGACAAATATTTGGCATCAGTTTAAAATCATTGAAGCTGTAAGGATTGTATTGAAAATTAAAACAGTCAATTACATCCTTACGAAATGTTAAACAAAAGCTTTTAGTACTCCGTGTAAAGACAATTAAGCTCCACCAAGTCATTCTAATGTCCATGTCGATATGTGTAGTGTATAACCCAGATTGGGCTCATCTTTCAGCTAACCCACTTTGAGGTACATTTACTGACCTCACTTACCCATAAATAATCATTAGGGTGGGGGTGGTGTAGATTTCCAGAAATATTACATAAAAAAGTTTATCTTATACTATAGTTAGATTTCCTCGGAAGTTAACTTCCAAACTGTTGACTAGATGGATCCACTTGGTTGAGACAGGAGGATTTCATTAAATTGATGCAATGGAGCTTGTCCAATATGTGAAGAGTACAGGTTCTTTTATGTTTTATTCAAGTTGCCGAAATCACAGGTTATATTTGACCTTGCTTACTGATGCGTAATGCCTTGATACTTTTTTATATAAACTCTCCGTGCGCTTTTAGCCCATTCAATAGTTTTTTACCATTGCACTGCACTATTGCACTATGGTAAGAATATGTGAAAGCGTTATGTACAACAAATATTGACTGCTTATATTCAGTGCAATAGTAAAATATATCACTTGGACAAATTTTGGATGTTCCATTTCACTCGCCTGCGGATCGTGAAATAGAAACCCAAAATTTGTCATCGTGATATTTTTTTACTATTGCATTCATAGGCAAGTCATTAGTTGTATACTATCCACTTATCTTGGTAACTGGCAAAAAATAGCATGACAATATAGCTGGTATAATACAATGCGAATGTTAAAATTTGTCTAGTGCAAACGCTAAAACTGTCAGTGCACATTTTTAACTTTTACATCATTCTTGTTTGGTTAGATGCGAAAATAAATGCAGAAAAAGAAAATTGTACATCATCCTTTTATTCCGATCACCCCGCCCATCCAGCAAAAAGTTCACTTTTGCAGGAAAACGATTAAATATACAATGCTATCCTACATTGCTTGAAAAAATTTAAAAAAAAAGAGTTACCGTGTATAATAACGGTGACCTGATAAGTACCAGCACTTCTTGCAAGGATTTCATCATAGAGTGTCATCGTGCTCCAGGAGATACACGACAGAGCGAGCTCAGGAGATTAAGGGTCAACTGAGAGATGTGAAGGTCACTTTCGTTGATAAGGGGTGGGACTTCTGCCATTATTCCGTCTATCATCGGATTGTAAGCAGAGACCTGTGGGGGAATCATCAAATGCATCATCAAGCTTTCTTTGTTTGTTATTCGCTATAATAGCAATAATGCCAAACAGAGGAAGTTTTAAGTGCCTCAAAAAATTAATGCGTATTTATCCGTTTAAACATCAGGACTACTGCACTTTGATTTTAAACTTTTACCATAATTTTTGACTCCTAAAATATCTAGGCACCTAAGGTTGACAGACTGAGGGCTCGGTGATCTTGCGTAGGAAAACGACGCCAGAATTGGTAGACCTTTCACCTTACGAGAGCAAGTGAGTGGTAGTACAAATAAAAAATACACAAATTAAGACTAAGACAACTAGCAAGTTATTTGCCGACATATTTTACTTTATAAAAAGAAGTCAAGTTTAAGGTTTCAACTTGCAGACAAATCAGGCCACAAGCAGATTGTCAAAACATTTTTACATATAAGGAACACATTATTATGATAAATCATCATCAACAAAAGATGAACAATCCATTAATCTTTTGATACTGTTTTGTTAGAAGTGGTGATCGCATAACCCAAAGTAAGAAGATACATCCAGTTTTAAAGTTTTAGAGGTGTACTAAGAAATTTACTTCACTCACCAATATAGAGGAGAGGGTCTAATGTAGGGTGAGCCAGCTATCATAGTGAGTGCTTTGATGTGTCAGCCTAGTAATTTCATTCTTGAGTCTATCCAAGAATATCGGTAAACACATGTTTAACTCTGCCTTCAGGTGGTCGCCAAGATTGCAGATCAGCTGTCATGGGAGTAAATCAAAGAGAAAAACATTTCCTTTACATATTTAAAGTAAGGTAAGTGCCAGTAATGGGCTATCGTATCTGGGCGGAAGCAACATCTCTTGTTCTTGACATTTGGGCCGTTCCTCAGTGTAATTTTGGTTGGGGGGAGGTTACCACTCCTCCTGCGGCAACAAGGTCTATTTTTACCTTCCAAGCATATGCTGTGCCCATTCATACTCATGGTTGGGGAGAGGCAAGTGAGGGGGGAATGCCTTGCTGGAGGACACAACATGATGGCTCCAAACCGGTTAGAACTGCAGACCAGTCTGATCATGAGTGCCGCACTGTATCCGCTGCCCACACAGGCCATCATTAATGTATTTATGTTAATTCACTAAAATCATTTATTACTGGAAGATATATGGTTTATGATACATTGCGATGATGTGCAATATCAGATCCAAAAAATTCAGGACGGTTTTCTACGATACCAGATGGTGATAGCCAAAATGTATTAATGGGCCAACACAAGGAGCGTCCTAGTGGCACAGCAAAAACAGACCTAAAACACAACTTCTTTATGGTTTTGACCCAAAACTTGAAATCAGGAAATTTGAAATCGGGGAACGTGTTATTTTAACTGGTAGTTTTAACATTCCAAAATTATCCAATAATATTCAGAAAGATGCATTAATCATTTTATGGTGAGGTTTTTTGTTTGGTTCATTAATGACTGAGTAAAAGTTTAGAAGAGGTTCAGATACGGCTCTCATTACTCCTAAAGGTCGTTTTTCTACATTGACAAAAATCAATGCCCTTCCTTCAATTTGACAATTCTCTCAGGTCACTTGTACCGTGAGAGATTGTACCATTTATACTGGCTTCAAACCAAAGGTACGGGTATTGATTTTTGTCAATTACCTGAAAAATGCAAATTAATAATATTCATAAATCGTGCTGTTATTCGTTTGACATCACAGCTGGTTGATCCTGTGCAAATCGTCTCTTATTTTTGAACAATTTTAAATGGGGCGACAACAATTTTGAAAATGATATAAGTAAGGGCAAGCAAGGCATATAACCTCTGAAAAATCAGAAAAATCCATTGGCGGAATCTTGCCATATAGGCCTACAAAGGACGTATATGTTATAGCACCCTATATATGCCGATTTTCCATAGAAAGACGTGTAGAACTAGATTAAGAAAAAAACGGTATTTGCCCACAGTGATATTTCATCAAATTTACACGGAGTAGTCAGTGGAATAAATAATCCAGATCAGTTGCCAGTGTGTCGCGTTGATTATTTGTAGTTATTAGGGTTTTGTCATAATAAAGAGACTTTCAAACAGCTGTGTGACATGATTATATAAAAGCAAATGCTCACTTAGGCGATTTCTCCTGCCTGGCTAGGACCATTTACTTCCAACAACTGAATGTACTCCTGATACCAAAAGTTCAGCATCGCACTAAGCTTAAAAGCACTACCCCGATTTACCCTCATCAATATCAAAACCGGATTCTTACATGCATGAAATAGCCCTATCCTTCACTTCCTGATCGATATCGGCTGCTTTGAGTCGAACTAGGTGCGCTGTACAAGTAAAGCACGTAAGAGCTTGTGATGCTGAAATCAAAATCTGTCGGTATGTCTAGGGGCGTATGACTTGCGATGGTTTGTGTGAACGAGTAGAGCCTCTGATGTGATCTTGTAGAAGGGATCTCCCAGGCTGCTTACCACAGGCTGTCGCAAGACATGCAAGATACAAAAGGATTGTGAAAGAGGTTGTGAATTGTAATTAGCATCACCTTCGGGACTCTATTGACACTTTTGAGTTTAATTCAACACAAGTTTTCAACGAAAACATCGTATGCCAAAACTTTTCATGTGGTTTTTAAGTTCCCCAGCATTTTACAACCTATATTTTTCTGTTTTGTAAGGACAAGAGCTATCAACAAAATACTTTTAATTCCAAATTTCATTTGAAAATTTCAGAACTTTGGGACCTTAATATATATTAAAGGGGACTCTGAAGAGAAAAAATAAGACGGTTCATAGTAGATAGTAGAGGGTTGTGAATTGTCATTCCCACTCATGTTATGGACCTCCCTTTCCGGTTACCATAAACAGTAATTTTTAGCTTGTAGCATCATAGTAGAAAGGAAGTCAGTTCAAAAGATTTGCAGAGGGATTGAGGAAAAAATTCAAGGTTTCTAATGGTACCAAAATATAAGGTTTTGATGAATGAAAAGTGTGTGGGGGGGGGGATTCGAGGCTGAGGATGGGTGGTGGCTCCTTTTGAGCAGATCACAACAGGATTATTTATAATCTTAGAGACACATTGAGGGGAGGTATTGAAGCAATCAAAACACTTGCTGCCCTGTCTCACGGAACACAATACTGTGTCTTGCACATTTTGTGATCAAGACTCTTTAATATATATAAGGTGGCTGTTAAGTCACGAACTCAGAGGAACTGTTTTTTGCCGTATATCTTCTTAGTTATTGTTCCAACATATATAAAAGTATAAAATTGAGAAGGAAATAACTCCAAGGAATCCAAATATGATAATATTTTCCCAAAAATACGTATTTTTTGAGAAAATCATAAAAAAAATGGGGATTTCACTCATTTTGTTGGTTCCCTATTAAAAAAATCTAGAGAGTGTTATATAAATGTTCCTCCGTGTTCGTTTTTGTATTCCAGAGGTCATAGTTCTAAGGTCGGTATTTTCCCCATTTTTTCACATTCTGCACTATTTATCAAAGTATTGCTCAAACAAAAAAAGGCCAAACTCCGCGTGTTTCAATTTGGAACAATGCCAAAAGATTGTTCAAAGGTTGACATAAATCACGATTTTTAACCAAAAAATGAAAAACTTAAAAAATACCAACCGAGATTTGATAGCTATATACGATTGCATTTCATTTCTTACATGTGCTGATATGGATTCGAGTAACGGGGGGAACCGAAAATCATGAATTATCGCTGAAAGTGAACACAGGGAAAATCGCCATTTGTCCAAAGGTTGTCCCGTTTCGCTACAAATATAGCCTTATTCCAAAACACAAAAACACACAGCGGTTCATCTCTTATCTTACCACCGCTTCTGCACCATGTAAAATTACTTCATCTGGATACTTATGATCAAAATTAACAATTTATGAGGCTCAAATCGTGAAATTTTAAAGACCCATTTTGTTGCAAAAGCATCTCACGTGGGCAACCATTTAACAATTGCATACAAGTTACCATGGGGTATGCTCATATCGAATCCATGCATCAAGGCGTTTCTGATGCGATCATTACATCGCGCGCGCCGAATAGCACAGACGCGTATGCGTAATACGCGAAATACCGCCCCTTTGCCATTCAGCCCATGGGATTGTTTGGTCAAAAATGCGTAACATAGTAAAAGTAAAAATGAAACAAAAATATGAGGAAAAATAAATATATATAAGATTATGTTTAAATATATGGAAAGAAAAGATAAACATGTTAACGCATATTAAAACATGAAAAAAACTAAAAAAACTGGTATAAATTTGACTAAGTTCCTGACCTTAAACAGCCCACCTTAAGGTCTCCAACCATAATGCATGATAGCATACTGGAAATATCATATGATACTGTAATTCAGGGAGAACTTCCCATATAGAGCAGGACTTCCACCAAATATGGTAATGAGCAAGGATGGTTACATTTTTCCGTAAAATCTTCACTTTCTACCAAAATCTGGGCAATACTACTGGTACAATGACAGGCCTATGAGGATGGAAGGCCTGCGGGCTGTGATTAGTCATCAGACAGTTGAGGAACGACAGTGTGTCAATCTTCATGTTGGAGCTACTGTTCTTATCGCTGCAAAATACAGACACAACAGGATGTGCAGCAGAGATTCACTGATGATTTGGGAGACTAACCATAAGGGTAAATAAAATAGCTTTTTTTTTGTAAAATAGTAAAAAAAATTAAAAAGCAGTAGGACACAATCTCATGGGCACTTATAATTTATTGAAGCTGAAAATCGACAGATATCAAAATTAAAAAGTCTGTGATGATTTCTGAGTAATTTTTTCTTGAGTAATTGCAGTACTTATCTTTACCCCACTCTATGAAATATTTGACTAGAAGCTACAGTGTCAGAGGGGATCAAAAACTCATGTTGTCTTCATTAGCCAGTTAGCTCGAAAAGGCAAGGGACAAACCTGTGGTTGGTTTGGCTGAATGGGATTGCAGAGGGTCTAGAGGTTCAAGGAAATCAAAGTTCTTCAGGTGGACCTGGGGCAACCTGAAGAACCATTCAAGACCCACTGACCACAGTTAAGTCCATTTGGAGCAAATTCGTGACCGTGGAGAGCAGAGCACCATTTCTCAGTGGATTTGTCTTCTATTGAAGGTTAATGAACAAATTTAGCGGGGTGCCCCTCGTGAAAGTGTGGGCGGAATCCAGGAGGGGGAAATCATAAGACTGGGCGTCAAAAATGAAAAATGCTTGACTGCGTTAAAAATGTAACATTTGTTACTACTACAACTTTGGTATGGAGATATAAGACAAAAGTAGTAAAATGTAACCCCACACAGGTCATAACGAAAGGTTAAATTTTAATATTGCTCCGATTTCTCAGGAATGGGCTCAAATTGTTCGTCTTCCTCAAAGACTGCAAAAACAAAAACATGGCACCGTCTACAATGTTTAAATTGGAGATGGAGATCCATAGAGGTCAATGGGGTTGACCTGTTTGTTCATGTATCTGATATACAAATACAAATGAGAGTGTCAACAATTTTTTGTTGTAATCCCTGTGGGAAGGTTAAAATTTGAGAACATTTTTAAAGAAATCGGTGCCAATAGTAAAGATTTAACCTTGTGGTGATGACCTTTGACATTTGACGCATTTGTTCTTTACATCCGGTAACCATACCTGTAGGTATAGTACAAACTATACCTTTTTTTAATCCTTACAAGAACACTTTGGTACCTTTTTACAGCAATCCAAGCATTTTTCCATTTTGAACCGGTGATTAATTTTCCCCTCCTGGAGTCCGCCACACTTTCTCGAGGGGCAAACCCGCTCAATTGTTCATTAACCTCATAGAAGACAAATTCACTGAGCAATGATGCTTGCTCTCCAACGGTACGGAATTGCCCAAAGACACAACTATCAAGGAAATATAAATAAAGTAACGTCATATTAAAAACATGGCAGTAATTCACAAAACTCACACCTTCTTGCACTCACGGGGCAATCTTACCCTAGAGAGAATTGGATGCCAGGTACCATGGCTGGGATGTGATAAGATAGAGCGCCCGTGCTACCTGATGAGTTCTGTGAGGAGACTGAAACATCCTGTCGCGTCTGCTGCTTTTTCTTTCATTGATTGTGCAATGCTTTACTATGTCGCCCACCTTGAAGTTTAACATGAATGGGCTAATAGTAAGTAAAATGTAATGTCGTAATACGACTTACAGGCAATATCTTGAGATCAAAAACATCAACATTCTTATTTTGTTAATTTAGTTTTACAAAATTCACCCTTTTACACTTAACATTTGTGGTTTCAACACACGCAATAAAGCCAGGAGATTCTCCACGACCTGTGCAGCAGCCCATTTAATTTTATGCCTCCTTTCTTTAAAAAAAATACCATACTGGCCACCACTGGAAAGTACCAAATATCAGATACAGT
Source organism: Ophioderma brevispina (assembly GCA_023653785.1). Taxonomy (NCBI): domain Eukaryota; kingdom Metazoa; phylum Echinodermata; class Ophiuroidea; order Amphilepidida; family Ophiodermatidae; genus Ophioderma; species Ophioderma brevispina. Next base: position 13,774 of record JAMKCH010035966.1, read on the forward strand.
GTCCCGAACACCTCCATCACAAAGCCCTATGGGTTGGGAGCTATTTCATCCACTTTAGGGCCTCTAGTTGAGTACTCAGGGGCATAGTCTCCTGAAGTTGATGGGTTTAGTGTTTTGAAGCTGCAGGAAGAGCTTCAGGAGCCCCAAAAAATATTTCAGGACTTTTCTGGCAATTATTTCAAGACTTTGTGAATTTCAGAAATCAGGGTATCCCGATTGTTGGCAATTTGGAAAGTTCAAAATAAGGGCGGATTCCGTAAAAAGGGAGGTTGACAGTGTAGAAATGACATCGTACTCGGACCACCTTGTGTCGCCTGTCATTGCGGTTTGTGAATGATAGGCCTATATGACCTTTGACCTTGATGTGTGACTTTGGACTCATAAACAAATGAGGTTTGCAATGTA
>JAMKCH010035967.1:0-14713 GCA_023653785.1 Ophioderma brevispina
GCCTGCCAAGTTAATGCACCTTCATGCAGACTGCTGGCCTCGCTTGATGCCGGTCCGAGAACGTTATTGCAAGCCATGTAAACTGTTGGTCCCATTTATCAGAGGAAGTTATTCCTGAGCAGTAAACAAAGTTTGCAGACCTTATGAAAAGGAGCCTGGGACCATCCCGGGTCTGTTACCTGCACAACTATACTCTTCCTACGGGGGTTGGGGTGACATTGCATCATTTTCATACCATATTTTATTATTGCAATCACAGCAACAAGCAAGTGAATATACCTCATGTTCAGTTGGATTGACGCCCTTTTTCAAATATATTTGTCTTGGATCATATCGCTCAACTCCGTCTATTCTATTAGCAGGGGTCAAAGTTCACGGCACCAAGAAAAACGAATTCAAAAATGACAAGTTTCCGCTTTCCCCCCTCTTCATCAAAAACAAGTTATTTGAACAGTTTTGTTTTCCTTAAACAATTACTATGGCCTGGATCTGTTCTCCCTATGAGAAGCGTTACCAAAAATTATATTCCATATGCCATGGCCAACCATTCAACTTCTCTCGCCATTTTTTTGCTGGTGGCTAACAAAAATCAATGTAACTAAAATACTAAATGGTTTTATAACAAAATCCTCTCATAGGATCATATATGTACAGCCTAAACTATTTTTTGTGCCAAAATTGAAGTCAATAGGTCAACACGTTTTTGATATAGGTGGGGGGTGGGGGGGGCAAGTTTGCAACCGTTCGAAAAATGGCAAAAAAGATATGAGGCCAATAAAGGTCAGAAGCGTTTTAATTGTTAAGATCATTACTTAAATTCAATTAATATTGCAATTTGTTTTTTTTATTTCTGAATTTTCCAATTCTATTAATATACTAATTTTTTAAATTAAAAACAAATCTGTAATGGCCACTTTTTACCCCGAAAATTAATTTATATTTTTAATTCCCTCTTAAATATTACTGGCTTGAAAACATGAAAAACAAGTAATGTATCTTCTTTGAAAAACATATGAAACATAAGAAATCTGTCTTTTCCTGTGTGATGCTGTACATCGATTAACCATAACATTTGAACGAACTGTCTGATTTTCACCAAATAAAAAGTAATACTCCTGAAAGTTTTTGAGATTCCAGAAATTTAGAAAACTACAATTGATCTCCTCAAAAAGCAAACTGACACCATGTCCCCCCTTAGTCACCAGGGTCCCTTCCAACCTCACTTAGCCACTGTGGAAGGTTATGGGCCTAAATCCATCATGGAAACACTGTTGACAGACTTCGTCCCAACATGGACAGACATACAGTAGCTGATGATTGATGAGTTATGGATTTTAATTGAATAAAAAAATTGATGGATCCTAAGTAGTTGTTGCTACGAAAGTAGAGATTTAGCCCCACCAGTACTTTATGCTAATTGGTTGTAATGGAAATTGCGTGTTGTTTTTGACCCAAATCAGCACTGCAATGGTAGAAATTATGGTTTGTAGGCTGAAGAGGCTAGAGCACAATTTGGAAGCTGCATTTCATGGTTATAGAAATGATTATATGAAGTCAATGAACACTCATGGCAACATTTATTTTATTTAAGACAGCCCCCCATTTTCAATTGGGAGATGTTTTGCACAGTTGCATTGGTAATTGTCTAGTAAACTATAACTGCACAAAAAAATGGCTATTTGTCATAAAAGAATCAATTGTGTAATTAGAATCGGAATCCTGATTGCAATTTATTGGCACGAGCTGGTACGCACTTTTTTTTTTACTTCCATTCAGGGTGACATAGTAGCACCTTACAAAATTACCTCTAACTTACACTTGCCGAAACAACAAAACAACTAACAGAAAAGCAATGAAACGTACATGGCACAATTTCACAGCTATTTCATATTTGAAGGACGTTTCCAGCGCTATTGACTTATTATCAGATATCTACGTATTATTATTTCTAATTACACAAAATTCCTTCCTTTCTGACACAGAATTTTGGAGCATCTACCATTCCGGTTAAATTTCACTACCAATTACCAATGTAACTGTGGCAGAATCATCAAAATATTTTGGAAAAATTGGGGCCGTTCTTCAAATTTGTGTTGTTTATTGCTTTAACCAATAGATAATGCCTTACATAAAAGGCAGTTAGTGCTCAGAGGATTAAGCCCACTTTTTTTAATTTTTGGCAAAGGAAGTCCGACAATTTCTGAGAAGCAGGAAAGGGAAGTGACCTTCAGTTGGTAAAATCAGAACTGGCAGATGTGTTAATTTAGGGATGTCACATGTTACCATGGTTCAACATCCACAACGATGCAACCATGCGTCCGCGTAGTTTTATCCTGCGAGGGCGGCTTTAGGCGCGCACGAGCGGAATAAAATAATCGGACGCATTGGATGCAGAGTTGTTGATTTGTGAAACCACTCTGTAACAGTTTGAATCCCTTCAACCAACAAAAATCCTTATGAAACGTATTAATATCATTATATAGGACATAATTACTCTCATTTCTACACTAAATGTTCCGAATTCGACAGAAATCTTTGCTATAATTTTTAGCAAAATCTAAAGCAAAAACGATTCGTTTTTGGTTTGTTTGTTTGCTTTGCAGTTTTGCAACCTGGTGTTTCTGGTTGTTGCGAACTCCAAGTTCTTAACATACTAACCTTCGTCGATTTAAGCGTACCGCGTAAACTCACTTCCGTGAGCACTGCTGCCGGGCGTGACGCGCTAATTATGTCAAACGGTGGGTTGATAAACAATAACAAAATGGTACGCTCCTGTACAAGGAGATACAGTGAGTTTTGTTGTTCATGCGGTGTTTGTATGTTATGAATGATATGGTTGATGTTTTAATTCCTGTGAACACTACTTGCCTATTAATTGGCATCTTAACACACTCTGATTGTAAAGGGATTAGCAGCGATTTGCTACACCCAAACTGGAAAAAAATCAAAATTCATATTTTTTATTTTTGTTATGGCATTGATATGAGAACATAACCTTCAAGTGGTTTGGCTTGGAATCTGTAATTACAGACAAGGCAGTACTTTTTATCTGATTTCTGTAATTTCTATACGTGCATATCAAAAAAATATGACTGGTGATCAAAAAAGCCTTTCCCGGTGACTATCACAGATGTTCAACGTGATATTGTGCAACATGATCAATACAGTTTGACCTCAAACTCAAAAATCATTGATCTTTGTTTATTCTGTACTGGTGTAAACCACAATCAGCTGCTTTGTGTAGATTTTGAGACGCCGTCGCTGTATGTCTATTCGCGAGAGACGGTACGAACAAATTTCCTCAAATACTTCATTTTTTTCACTATTTGGTGGTTTGTTTCTACATAAAGCAGTTATATGGAATTATATACACATATCCCTGATTTATAAGTGAAAAAATGCATTTTTCGATTCTCTCGGATTATCACTGCTAATCCCTTTAAGGTAATCAGGCAATGAACAATTCAGAAATACTCTTGGAATGAAGGTAAACAAATGAAATGGAATACCCTTGAAGTTTGTCACCGCAAACAGTGGCGAAATGAGCTGGGGGGTTGCTTGCAAAATAACAGATCAGTATCAACCCCAGATAGGGTTGTGACTGACTCACTTTCTGTTGTTACTTTGATCGCAACCCATGAACTCTTTGCCACACGGAATGGTATTCTAATTTTATCCACTTCCAGGAATTTTCCTCATTGCACCACTGCAAACAGGGGCTCAAAGTCGCAGCGGCATGCAGGAATCTGATTGGATTTCTGAAAAGGCTTTCACGCGAATCTGTAGATTCTCGCCAAAATCTTTCATTTTCAAATCGACCAAGAATTGAAAAGTTCTTTTTTCTTGGCAAAATTCACCTAGCCCCAGCACCAGCACCCTGATTGTTTTGTAGAAACAGATTATTTGCAGAAAACTCAGATCATTTTTGCCGGTCATGTACGTTTAAATGCCCAGGACCGCATATGTTGTCAAAACAATGGCTGTCTACGCTGACGCCACAAGTCATAGGGTGGCCATTTTACGGTGGTGATTCCCATAGGACACACTGTGTAAACTGGCATACATTGCACCAAATTTTTACCTGAATGATAGCAGGAGACTGGAATGGTAATCGCTAGTTAGGAAATAACATGTGCATTTTCGAATGCCTATTTGTTTCACTTACATGCTTGAAACGATCTTAAGAAATGGTCATAAAGGCTGCCAAACGGCCTCGAATCAAAGTTTGTTCTGGAGTGCATGACGTCACGTTTGTTTTCGCCTCCAATGAAACTGAGATTCGGAGTTACTAAAAAGTATGCGCAGTGTTGTGCATCGTAAAGTGATACTGCGAAACGAGGGCTGATGATAAAGGCCAAGCACGGGCAAGTGACCCGGATGAGTAGACAGCCCTATTTTATTTACCATAAACATCAAGGCACCAAATTACGATTTGCTTTTTACATAGGGTTATTTTTTATTAAATTGCATCATTTATAGTCCTAAATCAACCACTAAATTAAGAAAATATGCAATGTGTTTGGATTCTTCATTTTATTTTTTTCCAGTATAAGTTTGCAAAATCAAATGAAACTAAATAATTTTTAAAAATGCATGCCAGGGTACGTGGTAAAAAAGCATATGGTCGAGGTCGCCCAATAATAGATCGGCTTAGAACTAGCCAAGGTCAAGGTCAATGCAGCAAGATGGAATCTAATGTTCTATAAATGGTTGGGTGATTGGCTATGGCTGTAAAATAAACAAACAACCCGACAAACAGCTGTACCGATATGACGCAACATGCTAATCAGAAGGATATGAAATGTGGGCACTTCATGACAAATGGAGCGTGCATCACAGATGATCAATCTCACATCCTTCGCTTACCTGCTTTGAAAACTGGTTACAAGGAAAAGCCAAGATACGGAGACCCTGGGACTCAGCGTATTTAGCGTGCATTTCTACCAGCTGAGTGTAGTTCTTTTTGGTCATGCCTCACTTAGACGCCACGTTGACAATTAGACAAACATGGCCCCTGGTGATTAGAAAAGAAATACGCACAAATATGGTTACTTTTGTTGAGGTCTGGGGTGCGACTCACCTGTTGGCCAAACTGATTGCAGGGGAAGCCCAAGATGCGTAGACCCTTTTCAGCGTACTTGGCGTGCATTTGTACGAGCTGAGTGTAGTTCTTGGCGGTCAGGCCTCAGTTGCTGGCCACGTTGACAATTAGACAAACGTTTCCTCTGGTAAGAGAGATTTTACAACACAAATTTTACATGATTTTATGAACCATGTGAAAAACGTAATATTACAAAAACAAGATATATTTGGTGCAGGACACCAATAAATTCATCGCAGCATTAAATTATAGATGGAAGATAAATATTTGCAGAGAAATGTTAAAGTTACATTTGGATGCAAGGTGCACTTAGAAATTGAGAAAATAGATCTCTTCATTATGTTTAAAGGTGCTTGTTCCGATCGTCTTTGGGACCCCCTGAAAGGCTGTATTTTTCTCATTGTCGTCCTGAAATTTCAGCTTTCAAATCCATTTCTTTCTCAAGATATAGATAAAAAACAATCGTTTTAATGGTTAACCATCACTATATGCATTATTGCATCTAGCATCAAAATCGCAAGTTTGTTTCCCACGGTACTTGATGGTCGGTGTGTGCAAGTGTCAGGCTCTCACATCAAGTAGAGAACCCGATAAAAAAAATTGGAACAAGCACCTTTAACTTTCCCTGGACCAGTGGGAGTTATGATTAATACCCTTGGGAAAATCGATAGCTGCTTTGTGCATAATTACAGCTACATGTAATTACATTGATAATCTGTATTTTTCTTATTTATTTGTATTATTTTTTTACCTTTTTCTCGGAAGTCCTTGCCCCTTTTCATGGCGATTTCTGTGTAAAGCTGGGTCTCCTCTATCGATGTATATGAGTAGCGAAACTCCAATCTTACAAATGCCAGGGTTTATTTGAATTTACCGCCGGCACTTGTAAGAGATCGTAAGTTCACTACACAGCTCAATTACACACGAAATGCCTATACGCCATGGCCGTCACTGCACAACGCCGTCCACACATCCAGTAAATTGTATCATATGTCTTCTCCTGTCCTGCTCTCAATTTCACACATATCGGCAAACAGTTGGTTGACTAGTTCCCTGATTATCGCAGATTTATAAAATATAATTCCAAGGCTCCAAAATGTGCAATTATCGAAAAATCGAACGGTTTTGCATCCGACTGTCTGATGAATTTCACTCTTCTCACTGTGAAATTTTTTTAGCGGCGGGGGACTTTACTTGTACTCATACGCGCACAAGTAGACTAGACTTGATCCAAATCTTGACTTGGCACTAGTCAGTTTGCAGAGATGCCCATATTGGTTTCATTGTCTTTTTGGGGTTTTGTGGTCAGATTTTTGCAAAGGTTAGCATATAATTCTTAAACAATGCAAATAAGTTCGCAAAAATCTAGAAAAAATATTAGGAAGTCTCAGGGGGTGCGTGACGCTATTTTTAAGAAGGGGAAACCCTACATCAATCAAACCTTTGAAATGAACTCGTTTTAGGCCAAATGAGTTTCTGATTTGCAAGGTCACGCTGCAGCTTTTCATGAATTATTAGAATTCAATCTGGGCTACTTCTAGCCAAAGTCCTGGGAAAGTTCAATAATTTATAATATTTACTGACTTTTTGATCCATGAACATTAATTGTTTGTGTCGTCTGCCAAAGGTCACATAGGGATTTGATTGCTTGGTTTTGTGTGTGTCTGTGGCAAAATGTTGACCCAAATGTTAACCTAAATTGTCAACTATTGCACATGTGTGTGTGTGTGTGCATTTTCATGATACTTTTATACAAGGACGCGTTGGTCAGTGACCCGCATGTTTGGTGTCCTCAGTGATCTTGGTGACCTCATGTAACCTTTGTTCCCATGTCACAAACCACAATGGCAGACGACTCATGCGTTCGGTGAATGCTGTATTTTTTTAAAAACAAGCAGACTGTGGGGTAGAGAGTAAGAGGGTTGAGGATGGAGGATTCATTGAAATCGTGTTGGTTGAGGATGGAGGATGCATTGAATCGGTTGGTGTGAGGATGGAGGATGCATTGAATCGGTTGGGTGAGGATGGGAGGATGAATTGAATCGGGTTGGGTAGATGGAGAGGCCATTGAATCGGGTTGGGTTGAGGATGGAGGATCATTGAATCGGGTTGGGGATGGAGGATGCATTGAATCGGGTCGGGTTGAGGATGGATGATGCATTGATCGGGTGTGGGTTGAGGATGGAGGATGCAATTGAAATCGGTTAGGTGAGGATGGGGATGCAAATTGAAATCGGGTTGGTTGAGATGGAGGAGCATTGAATCGGGTTGGGTTTTGAGGATGGAGGAATGCATTAAAATCCGGGTTGGGTTGAGGATGGAGGATGCATTAAATCGGGTTGGTGTGAGGATGGAGGATGCATTGAAACGTGTTGGGTTGAGGATGGAGGATGCATTGAATTGGGTGAATGGGAAGTAGGGAGTAAGGGCGGTTGCTCTTAGCGTGAGGTTAATCCGGCCACCCTCGCTCAACAGGGCCAAAAACGGATTTAAAACTACTTGGATTGACTAATACTACACCTATACTTAGAATTACGCTTGTGGCCCCCTGATTGTCATGAGCAGTAAAGTCATCGCAGGGTTATAGGAGACCTGTTGTTCAAAAAAGGCATTGAACTCCTTCAAGTCTGCTGATTAGTGACCATACACTGTACATTAAGGGCAGCGTTAACCCCACCCCATGCTTTTGTCTTTATTGACAATTTACAAACAAAAGACACGAATTTGATTTTTTTGGCAAACCATTTAAACATCAACCTGTGTTCTAGCGTTACCCCGACAAAGGTTATTATCCCAATGCAGACAAATCCTGATTTGTATTTTTTTGCCGATTTTAAACAGCTATTGACCATTTAAAGTCACCAAAACACAATTGGTCTAAACGGCGGGAATTAAGCACACTTCACGCTGGTCAAGGCGCAAGGCGTAGCATTGCATCGCGTGGGAATTCTGCTGTGTATGAAGCGTGTAATTGTTTTTAAATGTACTTTTGCACGAATGCATCTGGAAAAAAAGAAACGAAAAAGAAATTTGAAATGTAAACAAAGCGCTAACTTTAAAAAACCCAGATGAAATTTCATTTCTTCTGATTTGTCCTGGAGTTGAAGACAAAAGAGGTTTTATTCAATAGTGCATAAAGCTGTAGTTTCAAATCATCACTTGCTCAAATACTCAATTTTGAAGTTAAAGGTAAGTTATGTTGAGAAAGAGAGACAGCTTAAAATGGCATGAAAAAGTCATTACTTTTTTAACTAAACGCGGAATTTTCGCATGTTCACCTTTTCGCAAAATGGCAAATTTTTAGACAAGATACCTCCAAAAATCCGAAGTAAAAGGTAAGGTTTAAAACTTTTCCTACGATAGCATCGGTCTTCTCTAGGGACGGTTTTCTCAATTTTTCATTTTTTGATTTTTAACTAAATATATTCTCCAGTATATACTCAAATTTTGGTAAAGGAAAGGTAAAAATCAACGCTTTTTTGACCATTTTTACTTATATTTCGAAAAGTAAGCTCTATTTTTAAAAAAAAATGAAAAAAAAGTCCCTAGACAACTTTATCTTGTTTCTAAAAAATTACATAAGAAATCAATGAAATTCACATTGTTTTGTTACGCGGTCTGAAATTTTTGGGGCAAAATCATGTCTTTTTGGTATTTTTTCTCAAAATACGGGAAATTTTTACATAACCCTGAGCCATCATCGGTTTAAATCGCCCATTTTCTTTCTAGAAAATGTATTTTACATACATAACAAATCTTTGAAAGTTTACAAACCAAAATAGATCTCAAACTCAAGGTTGACATCTTGCCCTAACGTTGTGTTAAAATGACCCTAACCCCCATTAACACCCCCTTCCTTTGATGACAGGTCAAACAAGCAACTTCTGGGCCATACCCATTACAGGGGGGGGGGGGGCACAGGTACATAATTCCAAGGTAGATGTATCATGTCTATTATTTACCCTAACAATTATTTTCACTTGACAAAAAAATACCCTTAAATTCCCTGTATTTGACTTAGGGCTGTATGCACAAAAGATAGACCAGGTTAAAAATTAGTTTTGTCCAAAATCAAGAGTTATTCACATTTTCTTCATAAAGTAACTATCAATTTCAAAGATTAAAATTAATTTGAAATTAATACAAAATAAAAGAAATTGTCTTTTCTTCTTCCTGCTGGGACAATTACACTGTAGACGCTGTTCTAACTTCAGCGAGCTGGTCCTAATCTTTAGTTGCAGTTGTGTGTGTAAAAATGGATTATTTTCACATGCCGAATTAAAAAAGCTGAATACTTTTTTCCTATTAGGTGAAGAAAGTATAATCTTGTTTTTAAAACCCTAATATGGTAACCAACTTAAAAACTACAATACATCTGTCCTCGTACCACTTGTTTCGCCTCAGTCGCTGTTAGTGAATGATAGGCCTAACATGACTTTTGACCTCACATGACCTTTGACCTTTTCTGTGACCTTTGACCCCAACAAATGAGGGATCCTGTTGCTAGGTCAATATTATACATTTTAGCCTATTTTACAACTTGACCTCACCATTACCTTTGACCTTTATGTGACCTTTGAACCTCATCAGCAAAGGAGGGAGCCCCCCATGTTGCAACCAATGATTCAAGTTTGTTCCAATTGAACTTCACTTTTTCAAATGAGTCAATTTTACATTTCACAACCTATTGTTACAAACTTGAACTCACCATAACTTTTGACCTTGGCATTGACCTTTTACCTCATCAACAAGTAAGATTCCATAGCTGCACCTGTGCGACCCAAGTTTGGTTTTAAATCCATCAAAGTATAGGATATTACAGTCAAATGTTAACCCTTTTTCATTCACAACAACAGACTCAGACATCAACAACAACAACAGACATCACAACAGTGGACAAAGTGATCCCTATGCCGTCTCCCCTTTTCTTCCTGCCGTAAGGCAGGCGACACAAAAATACCATGCACTGAGTGAACCGAAAAGTCCCGGATGTAAGTGATTGCAGTCATCAAACAAAGACCCTGTGAGAAAACCGTCCTAGCCGTGTATCACCGGTGATGAGCTTTGGGGCATGAGGGGCCCCGGTTCCCAGACCAACTCAAATTTCCAAATTGATCTTTCCCATTCTTCTTCACTCCCCTTGGGGCATAGGGCCGAAGGCAAAAAACAGATGTGGGGCATTAGCCAGTAATGGTTAAAGATCTAGTTGATCAGGAACACAGGATTTCTAAAATCCATTTTCAAATTCTTTGAAACAAATTTTTCAACACTACAGCACAAATCATTTTCAAATACTTACTCCCTGTCAATAAAGAAAAAAATACTTCATTAACAATAATTTGATCTCTCCACAGCATACAGGACCACATCAGATCAGAATGAAACTTACTTGTATTTCTCAAGCTGACATCATTCCCATCTATTCTGTACATTAAACTCATATATTACTACCGCCTTCTCTTCTCTGGATCAGACGGCCCACCTTCAGCCTGCAAAGAGAGAGAAAATAGTGTTTGGGATTTTTTAGGTATTAAATTCAAAGTTTTAAATCCGCTCATCCCCCGTAAACGCAGTGGCAGGATTTACCTCACACATGCAGCAATTGCCCTTACCAAACCACCCCCTCCTTCCCTTCCACAATATCATCTACTCTCCTCCTTCACTTACTCCACTTGCTTCTTTCCATGTCCTTCTTTTGGTCAACCCCGTCTACGCCCACTCCATCCAAGCCCTTCTCAAACATGCTCATCATCCCTACTCAGCACATACCACATACCTACCAAGTACCCATTTGGCCTTTTTCCAACTGGTTCAACAACTTCTTCCACACCCAATATCTGCATCAAATCTTCAGTCCTGTCTTCCTATACATCAGCTCACAAACCACACATCATCGGCATCATTGCTCTGCTAGCTGTCCTCCTCAGAATCCCCATCCTCATTTACGTTCATGCACCATGTCGTCACTTCACTCCTGTACGGCATCACCAATCTCACACACTCTTTTACGATTCCTTTCATCTCAGAGGAAAACCAGAAGGGCACCAATGTAAAGTTTAAAATGTGCCAGTGTCCCCTCTTTAAAAAATTAAAATGGTCTTAATCGCAGAAAGAAAAAAAATGATTGAAAAAAAATGCAAACTCAAAAATGAGGATCCTAAAATATGACTTGTTGTAGGGGGAGGCAAACTGGGCCATAACAAAATCATATTTTAAATCCCCTAACCCCTGGACATTTTAGTTTGGAATTTAAATTATTCATCAAAATAATTTTTTCAACACCTGCAGAAATTAAGGGGAAGGGTAACATTTGCACTTATTTTTTCTTACTAAGAGCATTTATTCAAACCTGTACTACTATGTTTTGCTATTTCTTTCTGAGCAAATAACCACAAAAATGATCTCTTTTCGAGTGTCCTTTGGTAAAATTATGTCATTTAAAGTCCAAAATTGACAAAAACCTCAAATTTTTGCACATACCTTTGTCCACTCAACCGTAAAACTTTCCAAAATGCAAAATTTTTAAAATTAGGTTAAAAACGCGTGTTTTTTTGTTTTTTGAAATATTTCCTTTAAATCAAAAAAAAACCACAGGGCTTACTTTCTTTTTGTAGATAGTGTCATTCCCAATAACATTCCAAAATATTTTGTCACTCAAAAAATGCCAATTTTTGGCCAAAATATGGATTATATCACACAAGTGCATCATTTCTCACCAACAAACCATTTTAAAAAAGGGCCAAGACTAAAAAAAAACCTACATGTAATTTTACCATAGAAAATATTAACCACTTTTTAGGTGTTTTCACATTTAAAGGCACAACAGTGTTTTTCTAGATCAGGAAATAAAAAAAAAATCCAAAATCAGGTCACTGCATGTCCTGAAACAAGTACAGTATCCTAACATAAACCCTACAATTATAATATAAGATCAAAAGCAACTTTAACAAGACAAGAATCTAATATTTTCTCATAGAGATGCCAGTCCTCTTCTAAAAAAAAAAACCCTGAAAACTGTGATAACCCACAGCGAGTGGGTAATACCCATGCCGGGGGGCAAAGGGGCACACCCCTGAACTGCCTTGTTGTAGTCCATAAGCCAGTCTGCCTGCATTGAGGCAACGTGAAAGCTAAGTGGACGGTTGGATCCAAACCGCAACAAGCCCCCATACGGGCAGTTGCAGTCACCTAGGAGCTTCAGAGGCATCTATAGGTCTAATCACTTTTAGTCTATACATGACTAATCAACCTTTTTATTCTATGTTACAAGAAATGGAGACAAAAAGTCCATTTGCCAGTCTTGTCCTGCTGGAAAGCTGAAGCTAAGTGACTGTTTGGACCCAAACCTCAACAAAGCTACCTAATGGGCAAGTTAGATGGTCGTCGCCTAGAGCTTATCAGAGCATTAGTCTATCAACTTTTAGTCTAAGAGGGACTCAGTCCGCTTGATTAATTCTTTTTTATCCCCCCCTCATTCCATAAGCCCATTCTGCCGCATGGAAGGCACTTGAACTAAGTGGACTGTTGGACCCAAAACCTCACAAAGCTATATAATGGGCAGTTAGATGGTCGCCTAGGAGCTTATCAAGGCATAATCTATCAACTTTTGTCTTTACTTGAAGCCAGGAGTGTGGGAGAAAAAATGTCCATAAGCCAGTCTGCCTGCATGGAAGGCACTTGAAGCTAAGTGGACTGTGGACCCAAACCCTCAAACAAAGCTACATAATGGGCAGTTAGATGGTCGCCTAGGAGCTTACCAGAGAGGCATATGTCTATAAACTTTTGTCTAGTACTTTAAGCACGGAGGTGAGAAAAAATAGTCCCATAACCAGTTCCTGCCTGCATGGAAGGCCCTTGAAGCTAATGGACTGTGACCCAACCTTAACAAAAGTTCCATAATAGCTGCAATTGGAGCTTATCAGAAGCATGTTGTCTAAAACACTTGTTGTCCCCCTTTTTTTACTTTAAGTGGAGACCAGGGGGGGAAGACATGCCAACCTACACACAGCAAATTCAAAACGTCTCAACTTTCCGGGTGCTAGTCTGTTTCAAAGACTTTACCGTAGGAGGGCGCTCTTACGCATATCGAGCGGTTACACACACACTTGACTAAAAAACTAGGCCTGGTCACGAATATTTAAATCTAAATGACCATTATTGGAAATTGCACTATTTTGCAGCGGGGTTAATCCACTAACCCCAACGGATTTTGAAGCCAATAATTTTTTCTCAATTTATCATGAAATAACTAAGATCTTTTGAACAAAGGTTTAAGAGATGATTTTTTAATGTCACTGGGGCCGAGACTGCCATAGTATGCACTTAGCAGTTCCCCAAATTACCGTTTGGAAATCCCCAATGCCCAAATCGAGCAGATCGTGTCCTACCCCCCCCCTGAGTGGAGACTAAAATTATAGAGTAACAAGAATAGTCTTTTAAAAAGACAACCATCGCTTAGCGAGGATGTTAGTCCCTAGTATGTTAGTGTAAATACTTGAGATCATAGGAAACCATCTCGTATTGGAGAGATTATATAACCACAGTATATATTTCAGGCATCAACCATACTCATGCATCAACCTTTAATTCTGAAATACTGGTTTGGAAACGCCAGCCTTACAGTCATATCCATTTCATAGGTGAGTGCCCCCTCCCCCTGTTATGACTTTTTCAGTATTAAATGTGGAACATTGTGGGTAGTTTTTCAATCAAATAGATTCTAAATATTTTAACCACGTCCATTGCACAGAGATTACAAAATTCAAACTTACAGGAAACCGGTTTTAAAACAATACTTGTCACTATAAGGCAATGAAGTATCAACTCCTATGGCACAGTTCAATAGCTTTCATTCACAAGTGTATTTAGTTTAACACACCCCCTGAGTTTAGTGTATGATATATGATTTCCCTCTCAGAAGTGAGAGGGGGATACACTAGCGCTCGATACCTACCCTCCGCGACCTTACTTTCGCCATGTTGAGTATTTATATGGTAAGCCATCGTGCCTAAAAAACGGTGGTTTTTATGATTTTTGCCTTGTGCCCCCTGGGGTTCTGCCAGCTGTTGCAATAGATTAAGAATACCGTTACCCATTTGGGGTGACGGGTTTGGGTCTCCAGACAAGGCAGTGGATGTGCTGGCCTCTTGAGGGAAGACCTGAACCCTGGTCTCGGCCTGGGTCCCCGGGTGGATCAAGAACTCGACCTGTGGCTGGGCTTCAAAGTCTGCCCTCGGGAGAGCTGATCCAGGGTTCAGCCTGGTCTTAGTCCTGTTCTGAGCTCCACTCCCGACCAGGCGCTCGACCTGGGACTGGCTTTGAATGCCTGCCCTCAAGGGAGCTGGTCTAGGGAGCGATCCGGTCAGGTCTCCGACCTGGGTCTCGACCATGACCTGGTCATCCCCGACCGTGAGCTCGACCTGGGACTGGCCTAGAGTGCCTGTCCTCATGGGAGCTAGTCTAGGAAGCAACCTGGTAGAACCCTCTGTCATGGGTCAGCTCTCCCTCATCCTTGAGGATTGGAGCCGACCGGAGGGCCCTTGCCACCAAAACGCAAGCTCCCCCCGAACGAGCTGAGCTCGCCGGCTAAGAAAAGAGCCGCCTCCCACAGGG